>OAMR01000082.1:1125203-1149081 GCA_900205405.1 Echinochloa crus-galli
ACAAAACATTAATTCCTCCGCACAGTTCGAAGAACCTCTGCATTATGCTGACTTACTATACAATTGTAGTTCTGGTTACTTGATTTTAACATTGTATTCATCACATCATTCTTGCAGAAAAAAGGAGACAAATGGGTACATGCACAAGACTGAAATATGCATTGATTTGGAATTCATGCTGGTAGATCCTGAAGATTCTAGATATATTGAAATAATTTAGAAAAGCTAGAGAGAGATTTGTACAGAGAGCACTATTTCTTTTTGTTTAACATATGATCAGAAAAGTTAGAGAGAACACCATTTATTTGTTTGTTTAACAGGGAGCACTATTTTGTTTGTTCATGCTGCCATGAGAGGGCTATTTCGTTTGCTTAACCTGGTGTATTTGTGGAGAGAGAGAGATTGTATTGCCTCTGTCCTTAGAGGAGAGAGAGCTGTAGAGAAAGATTCCATATTAACAATCATCCAAACAACTGGATTTTAATTCTAGGATAAAAATGCACCTATATTTTTTGTGGATGTATCATGTGTTTTTTGTATGTGTGTTGTTGTACCTTAATGTCAGAGAGAGAGAGGGTTTTGTGTTGTTTCTGTGTTGTATCTAAGCGTCGGTTGAGGAGAGAGAGAGAGAGGAGCGAGAGTGTGTAGAGAGAAAAAGTAGAGAGAGAGCACAAGAGTGTAGAGAGAGAGAGAGTAGAAGAGAGTGTGTTTAGAGACAATTGTTTGAAGAAAATGTAAAGGATTCCATGTTTAGTCATTCAAACACGATACGACATTTGATTCATGGAAAAGGATTCTGTAAATATCCAAACATAAAAATTGAATTGAATCTGATTCTATATAATTCATTTCCTATTGAATCTGATTACTAGAATCTGATTACTAGAATAACTTTCAATTCCAGAGAAACAAACGGGCCCTAAGAAATTTCACCGTTGATGCCTTTGCCGATGAAATACGGAGTAGTCGAGCCAACTCTCCTGGGAAGACGGCGCTGGTGCGCCACCCCGACGCCAGATCTCACGCGGCGGGTCTAGTCTGAGCCAGAGTCTAACTCCAGCCCTCCAGGGTCTAGTAGACCAGACAAAGCGCCATGCCAGGCAGAGGAAGCCACCAAACGACCTCGCTCCCTACAGGCAGCAACAAAACGCCAACGCGCGTGCAGCCGTAACCGCTGGACGCACACAACTCAATGCCAGCGCCGGAAACCGCAAGCACAGCCAAAACGCCCGCACCATCGGCAGTTCGGCACGGTCCGCGACCCCCGTCCGTTTTAGCCCCAACAGACCAAGTCTTTGCTGAACGAAACCGCGAATCAACCAGGTGCTCGCAAACCGCGATTGCTTCGCACATTTGCCGATCCGCGTCGCGTCGCCCTCCGTTGCCTCCCCAACACCTCGCCCCAGCTAAGCCCGCGTGGCCCCAATCATACGTACCACCGCGGCCGTGTCCGCTTCCTCCACCGTCTCCACCCTCCCTCCCCCTCCTCTCCCCTCCCGTGGCGCGCAACGCGGGCGCCCTGCTCGACGGCTCCGTCACCCTGCGCCTCCACCCCGTCGGCCTCCACTACGTCGCCTCCCGCCTCGAGGCGCTGCGGGAGCTCGAGGCCGTGGGCGCCGGCGCGCCCGTCGACTACCTCCGCGCCTACGTCGCCGACCTCGGCGACCACCGCGCGCTCGAGCAGCTCCGCCGGATCCTGCGCCTCCTCACCTCGCTCAAGGTCGCCGCCGCGGGGCCCGGCCGCGACCCGGCGCCGCTCTCGCTCCTGCCCTTCGCGCGCCTCCGCGTGCTCGAGCTGCGGGGCTGCGACCTCTCCACCTCGGCCGCCAGGGGACTGCTCGACCTCCGGCACACCCTCGAGAAGCTCGTCTGTTACGATTCTACGGTGCGTTTCTATCATCTGCCGCACAATTTCGTATGTTTATTCCTTGCCTGGGGCGACTCGTGGGGTGGTGACCACAGGCTCCACTTATGATCCTCAACTACCGTGAGCTATTCTGAGCTGTCGATTGTACCTATGGTTTGCCGTTCTGGTTCATCTGCAGCTAGTGGGGAAGCATTATTTTAGCCCGTTTCCTGCAATACGACGGTCCACACTCCACACTTCTGATTCATTCCTAGGATCTTATCCAATCCTGTTCATTATTTCTGTTCACTCGGCATGTTTCTGCCATTTCGTTAACCAATTAGATTTTCGTGTTAAGATGCCCTCTACTTCTTATGTTTATTGAAGTTCCATTCAGGTATTGCGTTGGGGTTTAATGCAATGTTGTGTTAAATCATCATCAAGCACTCCTTAATTAATTTTGAAATGAATTTAGTCCTCAGCAGTTTCTCTGAAGTAGATAGTTCGGGGCATCTTACAGAGATGCTCAAATTCTGATTGCCCATAGGATTGTATTACTGCTTGTGCTGCCGAGACCATATATACAAACATAACAATCATCTCTGCTGTGCTTGGTGTATTATTCTGTGGTCTAATTAGCAATCTCTGGCGTTAAGAACTCCTCCGGCCATGTGGTCTCTTAACAGATATAACATATTGTGATCTGTATAGTGCATGCATCTTCATGTACTTTCTTTTGCAAGATATGAAGAAAATCTTAACTGGAACTTCTGTTCATGTGAGTTTGAGATTCACAGTGATCTTAGAAACTATCACCGGCATAATGCTTTCTGGATGGCTGATAGCATCTCTTTCTCTAGATTTACTGTACTTCCCTGTTCCATGTTGTTTGTGCAAGTATCAGATATCAACCAGTGTATATGGTCTGGTTTGTTGGCATGCAACAAAAATTTAATGCACACAGAGAAAACTCTAGTGTCTGAATGCAGCTTTGGCATCTGCAACTTGATTTGGCTTTCCATATTTTTAATCTTTAATGGTATACAGTAAAATGCTCAACTTGCACCAAAGAATTCATTTAGAAAGAGAAGTAACATTATTCATCCCCTTCATCAATTTTTTTGGATCCATGCTTCCTTTCTAAGCACTTTGATATTATTAGAATATTCTAGCCGAATTCACAATAATTGATTTTCGTGCGACTGCAGGATGCTCTTAGGCATGTCTTCACCAGTAGAATCATGGATATCAAGGACTCTCCTGTATGGAGCAAACTTTCATATGTCTCATGTGCATCTAATGGCATAGTACTCATGGATGAGTCGCTGCAATTGTTACCAGCAATTGAAACCCTGGATCTTAGTCGTAACAAGTTTGCAAAGGTGGATAATCTGCGGAAATGTACAAAGTTGCGAAATCTGGATCTTGGATTTAACCATTTGCGTTCCATCTCATCCTTGAGTGAGGTAGTTGCATTTCCTTTATAATCCACTGCAGAACATTGCCACACAGTCTATTCTGGCTACACATTCTTTTAGCAGTATATATAGTTACCTGTTGCTTTCTTGCAGGTTTCCAGTCGAATTGTAAAACTTGTTGTGAGAAATAACGCTTTAACTACAGTACATGGAATTGAGAATCTCAAGTCACTCATGGGGCTTGATCTCTCGTACAACATCATCTCAAATTTCTCAGAATTGGAAATCCTTGGCACCCTGTCTCTATTGCAGAACCTCTGGTTGGAAGGCAACCCTATCTGCTGTGCTCGGTGGTATCGAGCACATGTGTTCAGTTTTTTCCGCAATCCAGAGAATGTAAGTCAGCTTCAAACATCAACTCTTTTGTTTCCTAATAACTTTCCCTATCATAATAGTTTGTTCCGCAGTATTGGAGTAAAGTGACAGCTCTGTTCCCTGGCTTTTTCTGGTTCAGTTGAAGTTAGATGATAAAGGTATGAACACACAAGAATACTGGGAAAAGCAAGTACTGTTTGCATGCAGACACAATCAACCTGCTGGTTATGGATTTTATTTTCCTGCAATAGACGATCATGAAGATGAAGACACTTTAACTTCGAAGATGGTATGTGTCTGTTATTCTGTACACCAATTGAATTAAGTTGATACATTTCAGTTCAAAAAACTAAGTTGATACATTGGATGTAGCATGAACAAGATTCCTTCGTCGGAAATTTTTCATGTTACTATTTTCTTACAGTATAGATAATTTAACACATACATTGTAGTGAATTGCAGTTATGCTTGCGTTTAGTTCCATAATGCACATTCCTTTCGTAAGGTTTCTGGTTGATCCATCCATGGTTGTGTGTGTGATCCTATTTTAGAAATTCAAGATACGCCTAACATACTTATTTGCAAAACTGAAACTGTGCTATAATATCATGGGACCTTGCATAAGTTCTTAACCTGACCATACATGACTGCTTCAATGCTGATATTGCTTTTCTTGTTAATTTACTGTAGAGAAAAATCTCCCGCCTTGCCAGCATAGTGGAGGGGAGAGAGAAATCTCTCTGATGATGGTCAGGACCAGCAGTCCACCCCCTGTGGTAGTGACAGTTCTAAGAAGGATGAAATTGCAGCTACTGATCATGACATTAGAATTGCTTCATTGATAAACACTGCTGAAGTGCTGAAGAAAGAAAAATCAAGTAATTGGCTCCGTGAATTTAAGGAGTGGATGGATGACAATGCAGAGAAAACAGAAGGTGAAAACCTATCCGTTGACGTCACCAATGGCAATGGAAGGTATGTTAGGCAAAAGAAAAGGCAGAAGGCACACAACGAGACTTCAAATAACATGTCCGAATTGGTACATGTATCAGAAGGTGGGAGCAGCTCAAATCTTTTGGAATTGGATTCATCTTTCACGGATAATGCACATTCTGGTTCCAATGGAATCATCAAAGAATCCTCAAATGAAGTGAATGAAGACCAAGCTCATCTAACAATGCACTTGAATTCCTTTCAACGACCTCCTCCCCTTGACTTAGTAGGCACTTCGCATACCGAGCCCTTCTCTGAGTTAGAAGATGGTTCTAGAAATATGCTGGCAAATGGAACACCTTCCAATACAATGAGCAGGTTAATGGAATCAAGTCCATACAATGCATATTCTAGTCCACAGTCACCTCCACAGTACAAGGAGGACATTCTTCATCGCAGGCTTTTTCTGGAGGAAGAATTTTTGCAAATTTCAGGACATCTTCATTCTGTTGGTTCACTCGGCAGTGGTAGCAGCTGCAGTGATGATTCTTCAGATGATTTTTGTTCATGCAATTCGGATTCGGAAGATGATTGCGCAGCAATTCAGACAAAGATGGAGTTGGCTCTTAATGGACAAGTGGCTTCGTTTCCTTTTGTAGATAGCAATCATGAGGGAAAGAAATACTTTTCAGGGGAGAAAAGTTCGTCTGACCATTCAGCCGAAGATGAACCAAGTCATACGGATCATTAATGCAACTTTTGTACACTAAATATGCTTATAGTTTGACTATTTGATGATCAAAACATGTGAATTTGACCTTTTCAAATCAAAATATGTTTTACATTGTTGGATGGAAGGAGTATGTTTGTAAATTTACAGGTTAAGGATTGAGTACAACATGTGAGATGAATGTAATTACTACTTACCCCTTTTTTTCTGCCAGAGCTTCTTTATTTTTATTTTTTACATCTGTTTGTCACTTTGAAAATTGGAGGGAGGGAGGGAGAGAGGGTTTGTTGCTTTGACAAGACATCATTTAAACGGGATAATTAGATTTTGAAATTAATATGGTGAATTAGTGAAATAAAACATTGTGGCAGTTGATGATGCAGCACTTGGCGAGTTGGCATGTCACATGTGTGTTGGCTGTGTCCTAGAAAAGGAAAGACAGACATATGCACTGTTTAATCGGTACTTAGTTCATTCTCTTGCATATTATTGGGTAGCTGGCATACAGCTGTTTCTATTCTTCAATGCATTAAGAAGTTACCAATAGTTGGTGGAGTGAAAATGACACTTTATTTAATTATAATCATTGTGCATGTTCTGTTTAATTATGAACCACATTGCTTAAATGTCAAGCCCCCTTCCCTTTTTTTTCCTCTACAGCCAGAATACTCTTTTTTTAGGGCAACTACAGTCACAATACTCTGACAGTTGTTCTATTGCTTTCTGTAGAGAGGTAGCCTTGCTGCGAAGTTCTCAAAACAAATTGTATGTTCTTCTATTTGATGTTGTCTGTGATGGAAAAGGTTAATTACTTATTTCCCTACATATTGTTTATTTTTCCCATCTGAATCGTGTTTCTATTTTACTTGTTTGGCTATTGTGACTGGTCATCAACATAGTCATTTGTTGAAATTTTATTCCCCATATCTCTATTTCAGACCTTTGCTACTGCCATAAAGTCATTTGTTGAAATTTTTATTCATTTACAGAAACCATGCCAAGAGTTTTAGGCAGCTATACTCTGGAAAGTCTGGAAAAGGTTTCGATTGGGCTGGGACTACAGGCACTGAGGTATGTTAGCATATCAATCATATCATTAGCGGCTTTGCTTGCCTGAGGCTTACTTCTATTTTGCATTGTCACAGGGTACACATGCTAGACAGTAAAACTCATCTATTCTTAACACGGACTTCCAAGGAAGCACAAGATGTACTTTGGCTCTTGAGTGTAACCAACTTCCCCAAATTAAACCATGAGATAGATTTGCAAAAGTATGGTTTCTACAATCACCAGAAACAAACTTATTTTTGAGCCAAATAACAAATACTTTATTTTGTTTGTTGCAGCTTATTTTCCATTTTTCTTATTATTCTTATTTGTGCAATTTAAATGGCAGTTGGGAGAACATCCAAGTTAAATTGTTCGAGAAATGTATATGTGGATCTGCAAAGATGGGAATATATCTCTACTCTATGTTGATGTTCTGGAGGAATGATGCTGAAGGTACCATGGTCTGGCAATCTGGGTGATGAAACATCACTATATTGTTTTTATGGAACACATTGGAAGTAGCTTTCCATTCTTTGGGGTTCTCATCCTAACAAATTAGGATTTTCTGCAGACTTTGGACGGAGTCATTGGGTGAGCTTGATGGACCTATCTTCAACAAGACCAATCTACTCGGCATTCAACCTACTCGGTGCAACGCGTATGCCGTCTTCTTTCGTTCATCCGCCGAGCTCGTTTTGGAATTTCGTCGCAATGGCCGGCTGCTACTCGGCGAGTATTGTATTCAGAAGCGTCGTATTTCCGGCTGGAGGTCGAGTCGCAGATGGGATCGACTTCCGTTTGCTGATGGGAATTACCGAGTCCGATTTGGAATCAGCAACACCGATGTGACCAGGCAGAGATTTACCTACAAAAGTTGGCCTGCCGCAAGAAACAAAACATTGCTAGCTGTTGTCGCACGTGATTCGAGGTGAAAAGTTAATGAACCTCCATTATCTCCTGGCGATCAAAACTGGTGGCATGTACTACTTCATGCACATGCAAGGAAAAATCCACCAGGACGATGCTACGTCACACCGTGGATGAAGCCCGGACTACTTGGCTCATCTCCAAAACTAGTCGATGATGACATCTGCGAGATCAAGAATAGTCAGGATCAATCCCGACTAGTCGGCTTCATCACAAACACTAAATACACCGTACGACTACTTCGACTACTCGTCTCGATTATAAACTAGTCGAGATTGGCTACCACGCCATCTTCTACTAGTCGGATTCTACTCCGACTAGTCGACTTCAACAACAATTGTCGCGGCTCCATCACCGACTGCCACGGCTTCGTCGACAATTGTCCGCGAATAAAATTAAGTCTTATTTAATAATTAATTTCTTCATAATAATTTTATCTTCTTGTTTAAAAACATGTTTGGCCATGAGCCGACTACTCTAAAAGAGTACTTCTCTCGACAACAAAAGTTTTTTAGGGCTATACTATCGCTGACTATGGAGCACGCCACGTTAGCCCATGTATTTGGTAAATCGAGTTACGCAGGGTAAGCCCGCGGACTTGTGCATCGAATTACGTAGGGCTCTCAGAGGCCTAGTCCACAGTCACCTCCACAGTACAAGGAGGACATTCTTCATCGCAGGCTTTTTCTGGAGGAAGAATTTTTGCAAATTTCAGGACATCTTCATTCTGTTGGTTCACTCGGCAGTGGTAGCAGCTGCAGTGATGATTCTTCAGATGATTTTTGTTCATGCAATTCGGATTCGGAAGATGATTGCGCAGCAATTCAGACAAAGATGGAGTTGGCTCTTAATGGACAAGTGGCTTCGTTTCCTTTTGTAGATAGCAATCATGAGGGAAAGAAATACTTTTCAGGGGAGAAAAGTTCGTCTGACCATTCAGCCGAAGATGAACCAAGTCATACGGATCACACAGAGTTTAATATTGAGGAGTTTCATGACAGTAACCAGAGGAATGGTTATCTCAGCCACAATTCAGTCCATTCAGTTGGACAAAAAGGCAAGCAGAAGTTTAAGAGGAGGGTATTTCCTTTCAAGAATCATAATGGTACCAAACCAGAAACTATTAAAATGAATGGCGGTCAGGTGGATGAGCATGTTTTGGTTGAAGGAAATGGCCATTTGACATGCAACCCCAGCAAAAGTACCCACAAGGAAGAAGGCTCGGAAAGCCAGTATTTAAGAATCCTGCCTAAGAATGGCAGCACAAATATAATTTCTTGTAACATAGACGAGCACAAGATTGTTAAGGATTTTTTCAACATGGAAGTAGCAAACAATGACAAGTCTGAAACATGTGAACAAGTAGCCCGTTGTGCATGCCTGTTTCTGGATGCAAGTGCTATAGTTCAAAGGTGCGAGCTGTTTTCTCTGTGTTCGTCAACCCTAAAAACCTACAGATACTATGTAGAAATCTCTCAGTCCAACAATATAATGTGTATGTTTTGGAATAGATTGGTCTTCATGAGTACTTACAATATATTAAAATGTACTTTGAATAGAAATCTATTGATGCAACTTCTGTACACTAAATATGCTTATAATTTGATTAATTGGTGTTTAAAACATGTGAATTTGACCTTTTCAAATCAAAATATGTTTTACATTGTTGGATGGAAGGAGTATGTTTGTAAATTTACAGGTTAAGGATTGAGTACAACATGTGAGATGAATGTAATTACTACTTACCCCTTTTTTTCTGCCAGAGCTTCTTTATTTTTATTTTTTACATCTGTTTGTCACTTTGAAAATTGGAGGGAGGGAGGGAGAGAGGGTTTGTTGCTTTGACAAGACATCATTTAAACGGGATAATTAGATTTTGAAATTAATATGGTGAATTAGTGAAATAAAACATTGTGGCAGTTGATGATGCAGCACTTGGCGAGTTGGCATGTCACATGTGTGTTGGCTGTGTCCTAGAAAAGGAAAGACAGACATATGCACTGTTTAATCGGTACTTAGTTCATTCTCTTGCATATTATTGGGTAGCTGGCATACAGCTGTTTCTATTCTTCAATGCATTAAGAAGTTACCAATAGTTGGTGGAGTGAAAATGACACTTTATTTAATTATAATCATTGTGCATGTTCTGTTTAATTATGAACCACATTGCTTAAATGTCAAGCCCCCTTCCCTTTTTTTTCCTCTACAGCCAGAATACTCTTTTTTTAGGGCAACTACAGTCACAATACTCTGACAGTTGTTCTATTGCTTTCTGTAGAGAGGTAGCCTTGCTGCGAAGTTCTCAAAACAAATTGTATGTTCTTCTATTTGATGTTGTCTGTGATGGAAAAGGTTAATTACTTATTTCCCTACATATTGTTTATTTTTCCCATCTGAATCGTGTTTCTATTTTACTTGTTTGGCTATTGTGACTGGTCATCAACATAGTCATTTGTTGAAATTTTATTCCCCATATCTCTATTTCAGACCTTTGCTACTGCCATAAAGTCATTTGTTGAAATTTTTATTCATTTACAGAAACCATGCCAAGAGTTTTAGGCAGCTATACTCTGGAAAGTCTGGAAAAGGTTTCGATTGGGCTGGGACTACAGGCACTGAGGTATGTTAGCATATCAATCATATCATTAGCGGCTTTGCTTGCCTGAGGCTTACTTCTATTTTGCATTGTCACAGGGTACACATGCTAGACAGTAAAACTCATCTATTCTTAACACGGACTTCCAAGGAAGCACAAGATGTACTTTGGCTCTTGAGTGTAACCAACTTCCCCAAATTAAACCATGAGATAGATTTGCAAAAGTATGGTTTCTACAATCACCAGAAACAAACTTATTTTTGAGCCAAATAACAAATACTTTATTTTGTTTATTGCAGCTTCTTTTCCATTTTTCTTAATATTCTTATTTGTGCAATTTAAATGGCAGTTGGGAGAACATCCAAGTTAAATTGTTCGAGAAATGTATATGTGGATCTGCAAAGATGGGAATATTTCTCTACTCTATGTTGATGTTCTGGAGGAATGACGCTGAAGGTACCATGGTCTGGCAATCTGGGTGATGAAACATCACTATATTGTTTTTATGGAACACATTGGAAGTAGCTTTCCATTCTTTGGGGTTCTCATCCTAACAAATTAGGATTTTCTGCAGACTTTGGACAGAGTCATCTTTCTTCTTTAGCCTTGTATTAACTTCAGATTCAATACTAAATCATCTAAAATAAGCTGCTTTTGGCAAAACCTTAGTGAACTAAAATAAAAATTTCACCCAAAACTTCAATTGATCATTTCCTACCGCACTTTATCTTCTTGATTGCTCTTACAAGTTCCTGAAACAGTACTGCTCATTTTTCTTCTGCAGAAGACTCCTTTTTTATCAGATCCATCTTTGTCATTGAAGGATCAATATTGGTGTGCACTGAGGACCTAGATCAGTTTGGTGGTGTCCCTGATGATTCGGATCATCCATACTTTTCTCTTGATGCATCTTGTTCTATTCACAATATTCAAGAAGTGGTAAGTTGTGCTTGGCTTTTAGCGATTCCAATTTCTCTGGTTTTACCACATGATAGTTTGCAACATTATTATTTTCATAAAACCCTTTATTAGCTCTCCGCTCTATCGAATAAAATCATTGTGGTTATTTATGATATTTAATATCTTTATGCACACTGTTTTCTGTTTAGCAGAAATAACTTGTGTAAGCCAATCAATAAGCCGGAAGCACTCTTGTGGTTCCAGATACATCTTGATTATTTCTGTACTTAGGAACCTTGATAGCTCTCTCGCCTGACAGGAATTTTTCTTTTCACCAAAGGAATCTTGATCAGAGGCTCTTGCATTGCTGCGCTTTTACTTTCCTAATCATTATTAAATTAAAATTAAAAGGGGAAGCCATAAACTCATGCAAAACTCATTCATGTTGGTTGTAAAAAAAAGTGATTTGAGGTAAACTTCGAACCTGATGCAACCAGTATGATCATATGGTTAGCAAGTTAAAAAAATGTTTCTGGGGACATAATGGAGGTTTTGGGGATACCTGTAAACCTCTTTTTGCCAAACTATATCAATTTGCATCTTTTTTTTGCATTTTTCTCAAAAAGAAATAGCTTGTTTGGACAAGAGCATATATGACCAAAATTCTCGAAACAGACTTATTTTCGACTGAAATTGTGGTCCTCAGTCCTGACCGTTTATTTAGCTCCAACCAAGACAGCCGACTTATTTCTGCCGAGTTCAGTGATCACCCTTGGTTAACCAAACTGATCAATCCATGAGCGTGAGCTTTCTTATCCCTGTCCACTGGTGCTCTTCTCCACAATGCAACCAGAAGCAGCTGCTCTGCCTTCCTCTTCTCTCTCTCTCTCTCCTCCAATCAAACCAGTGCAGAACTGACTGGCAGCCTGCCCCCTCTCCCACATGGCAGCATCAAATCTAAATCTATCGACCGCTTCTCACTTCACATCTCTCTCCATGGCGTCAAGTTCTGTGGGACGAACTCAGGTGGCAGAGAGTGGGGCTGCAGGGATGAGGAAAGATCAGTGAGTGGGGGTGTGGGATGCGTGTGGTGGTCAGTTTGGATCTGATGAAAGACCTAGCAAAAAAAAACTGGTATCTGAACTATCGTAGAGAATTTTGGCAGCAGTTTGGGCAACAATTTTTGTTGACCGAAAATTTTAAAACCGGAAATAACGGAACTGAAGTTTCAAGTCCTGGCCTGATGCCCATCCCTGCTGTCATATTCATGGCAGGGACCCGCTTATGGTGCTTGTGCTTTTCTTTTTGTTTGTCCTGCATGAACAGTGTGAGGCCATTGAAAAAGTTAATATTTATTGCAATGTATACATTCAGGTCATGGATCATCGCAACGACAAATGTTTGACATTGATTTTGGACAATCATATGCATGGAGAGTTTCACAATAGCATCCAGAATCCGAATAAGCAGTCTGATGAAATCGACACAGTACATACATGGAAACTTAAGTGGTTCTCCGAAGAAGCACTTTTGAAGTTTATCTCTGTACTTAAGGCTCTTTACTCGACAACGGCAGCTTCGTCTTTACCTGTAAAGTGTATATCCTTATAATGTTGATTCTTGTAGTTCCGCAGTGATTTCATTTGTTCTTTTGGGGGTTGTATGTAGCTGTTAATCTTTGTAGTTTGATAGTTAGGTTCTGGGTTTGTGCAGGTTGTATTCTTTGTAGTTAGTAGAAAGTTTTCCAGGCCTAAAGTTGTACAGCAAAGAGCTAGAAATGAGTGTAAAGGAAAGGGAATGCAGTTTTGGCAACGAGCGGTTTTGAAAGGGTTAGTTTCATAATATCTGGATGTTGATTCTTGTCGCAAGGATTGACTCAAAAGACAATACTGGTTTGATCAGGAATTCACAGAAGATAGATAAGCGAAACACATTCATTGGCATCTACATCTACTACATTCTTTAAAACTATGCTTTCTACACAGTACTTCACACTTAATGCAATATATGTTGCAAAGAAAACATCATGCTGGAGCAGTGAAGCTACAAATGCATATCTCACACCAGGATAATATCTTCACACGGCTTCGTTACCTCTTAGGGATTGCATATCTCACACCAGGGTAATATCTTCACACGGCTTCTACTCGTTACTCGTTACCTCCTAGGGAGTAATGGGTAATATCTTCACACGGCTTCTACTCGTTACCACCTAGGGAGTAATGGGAGTACCTTAGCAGGAGCTTGCAGATACCTCCTAGGGAGTAATGGGAGTACCTTAGCAGGGGCTTGCAGATTAAGCAATAAATTCGAAATAGAGGCTTCAAAAGAAGAGAGATATTACGCACAATGGGAAGATGCTCAATTAAGGCCAGGGTTGTCCACAAGCCAAGAATCATCGGAAGAGGCCTTCTGCCTCCTCTTTGCAATGCTCACCGATCTTGCCAAATCCTTCAACCTCATCCTCCCGCTGAAGAACTAGAGTGAGTTCTTCAACAAGAGGATAAGATTTCACGAGAAATCGACAAGAAAGAAGAGCATTGCAAAAACGGGAGGCAGAAAGCACCCTTCCATCGGCCTTCGTTTCGGTGTGGTTAAAGCAAAAATAGTCATCATCGAGCCATCTATAGGTTCTCCAAGCACAAGATCACAAAAATCAACAAAAGATGATGTAGTGAAACATAAATAAGGCAAAATTGGATCTGTACCATTAAAAGAACACATCTTTGGATATATATACCATTGAAAGATTGAGCATTGGATATTTACCACCAAAAGATCCAACGTTATAGGTCTGTATCATTTTGTTTGCTACCGTCAGTTTAGCTTGTTTCTCTCGTCGGTCCTCCGTGGTCATAGTATTTGCTAGCCTTTTCTCATCCTACTTGAGCTTATCGAATGCATTCTATTTGACTATTTTATGTGGTTTGTTTGGAGTTCAGATCATATAGTGATGTTTATTGTAAATTTTTAGAAAAATGAAGCTACAACGGCTACCGCAGCCGAATCTGACTATAAATGTGACCAAGTTTTTTGTTGCTTTTCCTTTATCTAATTGTTTATATTATTGTGTGATGTAGACCATTAGATCACCAACATTATGTATTTTTTCGAGTAATGTGGTCGTTTCAGCCCCTTCCAGCAAATCTTGGACTCTTTTTAGGTTGGCCTTGTTTAGATGTTAGAATTGGAAGGGTGAATTTGGGAGTATGATGTCACTTCGTAATCATTGCACCACTGTAGCATTTCGTTTGTATTTGTGAAAAATTGTCTAAAATTTGATTAATTTGGCTCAAAATGTTCGTCTCGTAGAGCACAACAAAACTGTGTAATTAGTTTTTAATTTCATCTACATTTAGTACTCCATACATGTTATGACATTTTGATGTGATGTGGAATCTTCTTTTTGCATAGTAAATTTGGGAGTGGAATTTGGGATCTAAACAAGGCAATTTAGTTAAAGGATTAATTTAGTTAAAGGATTGACTTTTTTCTTTACCTAAGACTTCAAGTTGCCTCAAAATTATTTGGCTTAACAGCAACAGCAGACTCTGCATTTTAGAATGTACGTGGTAAACGTTCGCGTGAGGAATCACATGGAATGTGTTTGGGTAACTGACAGTCTGACATGGACCAGAGAAAAAAAAAGCAAATACACATCAGTATTGACATGGTCTTTCAGTAGTGAGTATCCATCAGTGTACAAGGAACCAACCAACAAAGTATTGGTCGTTGAGAAGTCACTTCATCAAATGAAGGAAAAACACATTGAAACTGCAGCTTGGCAAGTGGCAACTACTGGAAGATGAATTTCCATCAGGAATGATTTATCCATCTCCATGCTTATTCTGTCCGATCGAAAGGTTTACAAATTGCAAGTGAGAGAGACGGTGAATAGATCGTGGTGGTGAGTTGGTGACGGGCGCCGCCGCGGCCGGGACCATCATCTCCGGCCGGCTGCTCGTCCTCCTCCAAGCCACCGCGCGAGCCCAGCTCTTGTGTATCCTGGCCGCCGGTTGCGGATTAGACGGTTCACAGCAGCCCAGGCGCGTTCTCTGAGTAGCACGCCGCACGCGGGAACGCGACGGCGTCCACACGACACGCGGCGCCGTGGTGGAGCGAGTAGTCGGCGGCGCGTTCGACGGATGAGCCATCGTTCACGGCGGCTGCCTGCTGGTGTCATGGTTTCTTGGAAGGAACGGAGCCGGGAACTTGGTCGGGCATTCTGGCTGTTTTCTGCTTCAGGGTGAAGCGAGGCATTGCGAATTCTTGTGTAACCCATCTCGGAATGAATCAATACGGTTGATTGCCCGCGGGCAGCGCGCGTGCTGGCCTGCCGCCCGGTGGCCACTGGCGAAGTGGCGAGCATGGCATCCCATCGCACGGCGTGTGCTCCGTCCGAGACTCCGAGTAGCTCACCGCATGCTGGAACGTGGCGCGCGCCGGCGTGCTGGGTGGAGAAAGTCGTCCATGGCCACCGCCGGCAGCGGCATGCAGTGCAGGCGGATGCGATGGTGGCCGACACGGCTGGTGATGGAGCGACGCCAACGCGGCGAGGCGAGTCATCGCCGGGCGCGTCCACGATGTGACGGTGGGAGGCGCGTCCAGGAGGCATCATACGATGCTTTCTTGCTGCTTCAGGGTGGGCTTCCCCGTCCAACTAACAGCAATTGTTCCACAAGGCGACTAAACTTCAGATTAAGTAAGCTCCGGTTGATACTAAATGAACTTCAGATTAACTTTCTTAGGTTGATATAACATTTTAAATGCTATAAGAAACAACTCAAAGATTCGCATTCTGCAAAACAGCGCACCACCATCGATGTAACATTTACGTTAGAATGGGAAATTCTTGTAAACCAATTAGGCAGTAGAGTGGTCCCTGTTAGAATGGCTTCAGTGACTGCGAGATTGCAACTTCAAATGTGTCTATGCTCTCCGACAGTCTGCAGTAGCAACAGTAATCGGTGTTTGCAAAGAAAAGAATATTGATTATAGAAGGATTGTCTCTTTTTTAATATTCATACTTCCAAGTTGCCTCAAAATTATTTGGCTTATCAGCGACAGCAGACTCTGCATTTCAGAATGCGGCATTACGTAGTATGTGTTCGCGTGAGGAATCACATGGAATGTGTTTGTGTAACTGACAGTCTGACAGGGACCCGAGAAAATTAAGCAAATGAAATTTTGCTCGGAACATCTCCCATCTATGCATCAGTGTACAAGCTAGGAGGGAACCAACAAAGTCTTGATCGTTGAGAAGTCACTTCATCAGATGAAGGATAAACACTTTGAAACTGCAGGTTGGCAAAGTGGCAACTGATGGAACTGCAGGTTGGCAAAGTCACTTCATCTGTAGCTAGCTTTCTGGACTGATTTTCATCTCCATGCTTGTCCGATCGAAAGGGGGTTTAGAAATTGCAAGTGCCCTGTGTGAGAAATGAGAAATAAATCAACTGGAGCCGTACCTTGAGTGCGCCCGATCGTGGTGGTGATGGGTGGCGCCACGGCCGGCAGCCCCCATCGTCTCCGGCCGGCCGCTCGTCCTCCTCCCCAACCCGCCGCACGAGTCCAGCTCTGTCACTGGACACCATCACACCACCCGAGGTCCGTTCGTATCGGCTATATTCCCATCCGTCCGTTCCGGATCGAACGGCCCTCAGCAGCCCAGGGGGTGGACGGTAAATGAAATACCGACCACCCCGTGGTTCCCCCGCGTGCGGAAGCAATCAAAGCGAAGCGAAGCCCCCGCCGGCGAGCCGAGACCGAGAGCCGGCCGGCAAGCAAGGCCAGGACGAGGAAAATGCACCCTCTGGAGTAAGCGCAAGAGTGCCGCCGCCACGCACCACGGCCTTGCCCCGTCGCGCTTGCGCGCGCGCATTGCCGTTCTGCAGTGCGCCAGGTCTCGCCATGGCGTTCCACGCGCGCCGCACGCGGGAACGCGATGGCGTACACATGGCAATGGCACGCGCCGCCGCCGCCACGCCGCGACGTGGTGGAGCGAGTAGTCGGTGGCGGCGCGGTGATGTTCAACGGTGGAGCCAGCTGCCAGCTGCGCTGGTGTCATGGTTTCTTGCAAGGAGCGACTTCCTTCATTCTGCCTATATGTCGTCTGCTTCATGGTGGAGTGAGCCGGTGGGGCTTTTCTGGTGTAATCCATCTCGGAATCAATATATGGTAGATTGCTATGCTTATCTTCCGTCATTTTGGAAGGATATATTGTGATGTGCCTAATGCATCGGTAGAAGCTGAACGAATCTAGAGACTGCATGAAAGGCAACACAAGTAAACATCATATTGGATTTCAGTTCAAACACGCCCTGTCTGCAAGATTGTTCAGCGGTAAACAGTAGAAATATTCATGCTAAATCAAATTTTCGAAGGAAAAAGAAAACAAAGCTGCTCAACATGGCATGGATTATTCAGGAGGTAATGATGAAACTCTGAATATTTCTCAGGTAACGCAGGAAAAGAATGAACCTATTGTATACGGCACCTTCTTTTGCACTGTTTTTATCACAAGGCAAATGGATGGACTAGGCTACTGGATGAAATGTAGCACTGGAATCAACCGCGTC
This sequence comes from Echinochloa crus-galli, assembly GCA_900205405.1. Taxonomy (NCBI): domain Eukaryota; kingdom Viridiplantae; phylum Streptophyta; class Magnoliopsida; order Poales; family Poaceae; genus Echinochloa; species Echinochloa crus-galli. The sequence goes on from OAMR01000082.1 coordinate 1,142,557, forward strand.
TCGATGCCACAATAATATGATCCTTCGAAGAACTTCTTCGGTTGAGGAAGTGGCACAATGATCCCCTGAAATGCCATTACAAATGCCTAACATAGTTCAGAGTCTGCAAATATGATTAGAATTTCAGGTGTAGCTGCGGTGGTACTAAATTTCCTTTTCTTCTGCAGCCAGTTTTTTAACACACTTATTAGCTGAATGGACACGTGTGCACTCCATAAGTCGAACAAGTGACGATGTTTGCCTTCTCAACCTGAATAAGTCCAGAAGCTATATGTTTGGACTTCCAAAACATTTTGTAAATTGTTTCTTCAGTATTCTGGTGGGAGTAATCTATTGCCTGGCAGCTTGATCTCTACTCCGGTTGTTCCACGGTAGCATAATCTACATGCAAGCAATGTTGACCCTCCCACTAGGCCGCTATCTCAATTCTTCTTTACAGGCTGCATGTTTTCCGAAGAGCAATGGGGTGCAAACTAAGCTTTCTGATAGCTAGAATCCTGCGAGAAGTCAAGCCTTCAAATGGCAAAGTCTTCTGACTTGTACAGAGACAACGGGACCTGGCGAATCCCGCGCTGGGCGGTCAGATCGGACGAGCTCCGGATCGACGCTCGCCGGAGGCCGGTGGAGCAGCGCCGCGGGATTACCACTTGACTAACAGGCCGCATGCCGCTATCTGTTTCGCTTCTCTAGACTCCGTATTGGGTACATCCTTGCCGTCGGTTCCGTATTCGATGGCCTTCAGCTGCCCAGGGGGTGGACGGTGAATGAAATACCGACCACCCTTGGCTGCCGAGGTTCTCCCTGGTTACTCAAGATGGCAACGGGTACCTATCCGCTGGATACTACCACGCTACACCCGCACCCGCCAGACAAAATTCTACCCGTTAAAATACCCTCACCCGCTCACGGGTATAAAAACTTATCCACACCCGCACCCGTACGGGTTTTTTTACCCGATGGGTAACCCATACCCGGTTGGACACCCGCCATGAACCATGAATATACTACTGGTAAATAGCGAAAATCAGTAAATGTGCATCAACAAAATTGAAGACAAGTAACAGCGTTCACCAGCTAGCTTTCTTTACATTAAGTAGCACGCCAATGCAACATGTCGTTTTCATGCTATAGCGATTTGCTACTTGACGAGCCTCCTGCGGCCGCCTGCTTGATGAGGCGTCAAGTTACAGCTGCTGCTTCTTGGGCGCACCAACACGGACACGGGACGCCGAGGTTAAGGATGAGGAGAGCATCACCAGCCGTACTCGCGTGTGGTGGCAGAGTTCGCTGCCATGGATGGAATGGCGGCGATGAGCGCCTCGGGGTGTAGGGTGTGGCACTGTAGCGGCGGCGGCCGGTACCGGGGAGGAAAGGCAGGAGGGGATGATAGAAATGAGATTTGGGCTAGGGTTTCTCATCCATCTGAGTATACACGGGCCATGTGTATATGGGCCAGCAAGCATATGGGCTAGATGTACATGGGCCTTCGGGTTACCGACCACCCCTGGCTGCCGAGGTTCTCCCTGGTTTCACGTGCGCCGAGACGACGGCAGCCGAGAGCCAGCAAGAGAGGTCAGGAAGAGGACGATGCTCAGGAATAAACGTTGAGGCCTTGTTTAGTTCCTAAATTTGCATCCCTAAATTCACTATAAAAAAGGAAGATTATCATCACATCAGAATGTCATAACATGCATGAAGTACTAAATATAGCATGGAGTACTAAAACTAATTACACAATTTTGTTGTATTCTGCGAGACGAATATTTTGAGCCTAATTAATCAATTTTTGGATAATTTTTCACATATACAAACGAAATTCTACAGTGTGCTAATGATTACAAACTCCTAAATTGTGAGCTTCCAATTTGGGATCTAAACCAGGCCTAAGAACGCCGGCGAGACACCCGGCGTCACATCGTGGCCTTTGCCTGTCCCATTGCGCACGCGCATTTCCGTTCCACAGTGCGCCAGTCGCCAAGCCTCAAGCCGCCGCCGGCATCCATGGCGTTCCAAAGCACGGCAGGCCGGAACGCGTCGGCGTGTACTTCGGAGTTCGGATGTCGCGGGGTGGTTAAGAGAATCCGGCGGCGCGGCGACGTTCGATGGCGTGGTGGGCCGGATGTGGCGGGGTGGTGGAGAGAAGCCGACGGCGTGGTGGGCCGTGGACGGTGCCTCCCGCTGTTGCGTGTCCAGGCGCTGCTGCTGGTGGGCATGCCGTTCCGCCGCACCATGTGCGCGCTCCGAGTAGCAGGCGAGAGATTCCAGGTAGACCGAACGATCGCCTGCGCGTGCACCCTGGCGTCGAACACAGCCGCCCAGCGGCACCGAGCGCCACGCCACAGCCTCAGCCGTTACCCACGGGCAGCTCGCGTGAAGGCCTACCGCCCGGTGGCCAGCGACCGCGGTTCATCGCACCGGCGACCGGGTAGCTCACCGCACGCTAGCGCGTCATGCGCGTCGGCGTGGTGGGTGGAGAGAGTCGTTCATTGCCGCCTCCGGCGGTGACGTTCCACGTGCAGGCGGATGCGATGGTGGCCGAAGTGTGGTCATGGAACGACACGGCGAGGTGAGTCATCGCCGGGCGCGTCCGCGATGCCGAGTCCCGGGTGAGGGGAGCGCGTCCAGGAGGCGTCGGCCGCTATGCCGGGTGAGGGGAGCGCGTCATATGCTTTCTTGCTCTGCTTGAGGGTGGGCTTCTCTCTCTGTCGATGCGTGTTTCATATTGGAATGTGTAATAGACATGTCGGGTCACAGTTACACTAGAGCGTTGTCTTGCTTCTTTGCATAATTCAGTGCCTCCGAGTTTTTTTTCTTGGTGTATAAGCCATCACGCTATAGGAAATTTTCCAGTTTATATTATATATATATATAATTTCTTTAGATATATATGGATGGTGAAATTGGAGGCAGTATCAGTAACAACAACAAACAACCAGTATGCACTCAAGAGGCTAGTAACATCCAACTTGGAGCCAAACCCTAACAAAAACACATAACGAAACGCAAACCCTAACAAAAACACATAACTAAACTAACAAAAACACTAAAATTTGATTATTGTCGATGGATCAGATTTCTGGCTTGGAATCCTTCGCCGAAGAGAAGGCATCACAATTTCGCACAGTATAATCATAGTCGATCATCTGGGGAAAGGATCCTCACTTCCAGTCAACATATCTAAAAAAAATATCATAACTTCCAAAAAGGGAAAAATAAGTCTAAGAAAAGAAACCTGTTAAATAAATGAAATTAATAATGTTCCATGGATCAGATTTCTGGCTTGAATCCTCCTCCGCAGAGTAAGGATTACGTATGCGCAAAGTATAATCAAAGTCGATCAGCTGGGGAAAGGATCCTCACTTCCATACAAATTTCTTAAATCTTGAAAAGAAAACAGAAAAAATGCTGACAAGAGTAGATCAATTACGTTAAGAGTCAGATTTATATGAGTCAATCAGCAAAGGTCCCGCGATTTGAGCAGATCCTAAGACTGGGGCGACAATATGAGATCATCATTCTCCAATTCAACAAATCTAAACAAAGCGACGAGATCACTAAGCAACAGTATAACAGCTTGCAAATTAACCAACAAATTCATAGCAGAGGCTTCAAAAGAAGAGAGATAATGCGCACAATGGGAAGAGGCTCTCAGTCAAGGCCATGGTTGTCCACAAGCCAAGAACCATCGGAAGAGGCCTTCTGCCTCCCTTTTTCCAATGCTCACCTATCTTGCCAAATCCTTCAACCTCATCCTCTCGCTGAAGAACTAGAGGGAGCTCTTCAACAAGAGGAAGAGATGTCACCAGAAATCGACAAGAAAGAAGAGCATTGAGCAAATGGGAGGCAGAAAGAACCCTTCCTCCGGCCTTCGTTTCGGTGTGGTTAAAGCAAAAATAGTCATCATCGGGCCATCTATAGGTTCTCCCAGCACATCACAGAAATCAGCAAAAGATAATCTAGTGAAACAAAAATAACAAGACGTAGTAAGCTATCTCATGAGTAGCGGTAAGAGAAACGAACTGTAGGACCTACGAGAAAAAGCGAGAATCTATGGAGAGAAATCGCATGTCCAGAGGTCCAATGGTATGATCTGGCAACTCTTCGCAAACGAAAGCCACGGATCCGCTCGGAGGCGAACATGGCAATAGATCTTTCAAACGCTAAGAGTGCTCATCAAAGCAAATCTCAACTCAGATGAAAAAAGAGCAAATTTGCGAAAAAACAAAACTCTCCTTCTCGAACCTCTTGATCACAAGCCTGTCAATACCTCCAAGCTTGTAAATCAGGTGGCCAGTGGTGGTCGACTTGCCGGAGTCGACATGGCCAATGGCCAGCGGCGGGATGCAGAGGAGAACAGAAGGAAGCGAGGGTTTCGTCCGCACCGATCGAAGTGCATTATATAGGCAAGTGCGAGAGCTAGGGTTCGTTCCTGGCCGCCCGATCCGCATCTGATGACCGTCGATGCAAAGCCATCCGGTCAGTTGGCGATGAGTGGCATTCTGGATGGGTTGGGCTGGTGATGAGAGCTGATGGGCCTAGCGCTACATACTGGGCCGTTACGGTGCAGCAGACAAGAGGCGACGAAGCCGAACCACTGCCGGCACGGCGGACGCAGAAACATGGCAGGTAAAGCCGGCGGTCTCAAGGGAGTTGCCCTCATCGGCGGCGGCGCCAACAGCTCGGTCGCCGGCGCCCTTCACTTCTTCCAGGATCCCTCCACCGGTAACCGCTCTCTCCAACTTTGCGGTCTGTACGGACGACGGAAGTCCTAGCTCACCTCTTCTCGCTGCTGGTGCATGCTCCCTTTGTCTTTGCTAGGGTACACAGTGTACCGTACACTGAGGTGAGGGGCAAGGTCACGGGGCTGGCTCCGGGCATGCACGGATTCCACATCCACGTCTTCGGCGACACCACCAACGGCTGCAACTCAACCGGTGCGCCGCCCTTCTTTGCCTATCATGGTCGATTGGTTTGTGACTAGTGCTGTCGAATTGGAAATACCGCTAGATATGATACTGAATAGCAACTGTACCGAAATGTTTAAGCGGCTAAACTGAATTGATTGGATTAGAATTTCGTCAACGTCTTTCCTTGTGAATGAAATGGAAGCAATCACTTTGCACTGTACTTGAGCAGCTAGTGATGAAAGGGCCAGCGACCCCTTTGCACTGTACTGGTAGTGAAACAGATATTTGCAAAATTTAATGTTTTCTGTAAATTCCATTATTTTATCATCCTTTTGTCATGACTATAATATCAGACTGCCAACTACTGCTTTCTTTCTATTAGTCTACTGGAATCCTTCTGCGCACAGGAATCCGGCAGTACTTAGTAGAAGGATTTTATCCTTTTGTAACACCGAATGTGATCAAGGGATGTTGAATTGCTTCTTGCAAATGCTGTTTTAAACTATTGATTTTAACTCATATAGCCTGTTTCCAAATTACATGCCTTATTAGGATCTCATAAACATACATGTTATATTATATATGGGCCAGTATCCATCATTCTTATGTTATTCTGACAGTTTTATTTGCTTAACAGAGGCCCCCATTTTAACCCCAACAATAAGCCCCATGGAGCACAATTGGGTTTCTATTCTTCAATACATTGAGCAGTTACCAATAGTTGGTGGAAGCGAAAATGGCTAACTTTATTTAATTATAATCATATGCACGTTCTATTTAATTATGAACCACACTGCTTAAATGGCAAGCCCCCTTCCCTTTTTTTTTCCTCTACAGTCACAATACCCTGACAGTTGTTCTATTGCTTTCTGTAGAGAGGTAGCCTTGCTGCGAAGTTCTCAAAACAAATTATATGTACTGCAACTTGATATTGTCTGTGATGGAAAAGGTTAATTACTTATTCCCCTACATATTACTTATTTTCCCATCTGAATCTTGCTTCTATTTTCCTTGTTGTTTGCCTATTGTGTCAGGTCATCTACATAGTCATTTGTTTGATTTAGAAATTTATATTACCCATAATTTCTAATGTACTGATTCATTTACAGAAAAAACCATGCCAAGAGTTTTGGGCAGCTATACTCTGGAAAGTCTGGAAAAGGTTTCAATTGGGCTGGGACTACAGGCACTGAGGTATTTTAGCATATCCATCGATATCACAGCGCCTTTGCTTACCTGAGGCTTACTTTTACTTTGCATTGTCACAGGGTACACATGATAGACAGTAAAACTCATCTATTCTTAACACGGACTTCCAAGGAAGCACAAGATGTACTTTGGCTCTTGAGTGTAACCAACTTCCCCAAATTAAACCATGAGATAGATTTGCAAAAGTATGGTTTCTACAATCACCAGAAACAAACTTATTTTTGAGCCAAATAACAAATACTTTATTTTGTTTGTTGCAGCTTATTTTCCATTTTTCTTATTATTCTTATTTGTGCAATTTAAATGGCAGTTGGGAGAACATCCAAGTTAAATTGTTCGAGAAATGTATATGTGGATCTGCAAAGATGGGAATATATCTCTACTCTATGTTGATGTTCTGGAGGAATGA
>OAMR01000082.1:1151175-1179208 GCA_900205405.1 Echinochloa crus-galli
AGCCAGTTCTGTGGGACGATGGGGGCAAGCTGGCAGTGACGCCAAAGGTGGCAGAGATAGTGGGGCTGCAGGGACGAGGAGAGATCAGTGAGTGGGGGTGTGGGATGCGTGTGCTGGTCAGTTCACATCTGACCAAAGACGGTGCCAAAAAAAAATCTGGTATCTGAACTATCGTAGAGAATTTTGGCAGCAGTTTCGGTAACACTTTTAGTAGTTGACCGGAATTTTTAAAACCGGAAATAATGGAACTGAAGTTTCAAGTCCTGGTCTGATGCCCATCCCTGCTGTCATATTCATGGCAGGGATCCGCATATGGTGCTTGTGTTTTTATTGTTTTTTTCCCTGCATGAATAGTGCAAGATCATTGAAAAAGCTGATATTTATTGCAATGTATACATTCAGGTCATGGATCATTGCAACGACAAATGTTTGACATTGATTTTGGACAATCATAGGCATGGAGAGTTTCGTGATAGCATCCAGAATCCAAATAAGCAGTCTGAAATCGACACGGTACATACATGGAAACTTAAGTGGTTCTCCGAAGAAGCACTTCTGAAGTTCATCTCGGTACTTAAGGCTCTTTACTCGACAGCCGCAGCTTCGTCTTTACCAGTAAAGTGTATATCCTGATAATGTTGATTCTTGTAGTTCTGCAGTGATTTCATTCGTTCTTTTGGGGTTTGTATGTAGCTGTTAATCTGTATAGTTTGATATTTAGGTTCTAGTTTTGTGCTCGTTGTATTCTTTGTAGTTAGTAGAAAGTTTTCCAGCCCTGAAGTTGTACAGCAAAGAGATAGAAGTGAGTGTAAAGGAAAGGGAATGCAGTTTTGGCTACGAGCGGTTTTGAAAGGGTTAGTTTCATAATCTCAGGATGTTGGTTATTGTCGCAAGGATGGACTAAACAGACAATACTGGTTTGATCAGGAATTCCCACAACATAGATAAGGGAAAAAGATTCATTGGCATCAATTGTTGCAGTGGGTGCTTCTTTGCTGTGCTTTGTACACAGTACTTCACACTTAGAAGATGTTTGGTTGGGGCATTTTCCTGCGTGATCGGATCACATCGTGAATCGATAACGTTGATTTCTGTTTGCTTTACCTCCCACGGGATGCGATAGCGGGGTAATCGATACCGCGCCTTCAGGGAGCTGATTACGCCCGATTTGGAGCGTAAGCGATTGCGCCACAGCTACGCTCCCACCTCCGGGCTCCGGACTCCTCCAGAGCGGACCTCATTCCTTTTCCATTACGGCTGATCGACCAAACAAAATACGGAATCGTCGTTTCCTTTACGCTCCGGACCCATTCCTTTATGTTTGCGTTACCATCCATGGAACCAAACGCCATCTTAATGTAATATGTTGCAAAGAAAAAATCATGCTGGAGCGGTGAAGCTACAAATACATATCTCACACCAGGGCAATATCTTGGCACGGCTTCTATTCTTTACACTTCTGTCGCTAATTTGCCACCGTTTGTTGGACAAGGTTCTTCCTCGGCAACCCCAGTTCGTTTGGCTGGTGGCTGATGGTTGATACTGATTTATTTAAAAATGTACTGCTAGCTGGTGGTTTATTTATTTTGTGAGAAAAATATTGATGACTGATAAGGTAAAATGGGCGTAGTCGAATGACATGACAATAAATTTCCACTGCTCGGCGCTGTACGATTTCAAAGACTGATAGGGTCGCGCATACGCCTATTCCGTCGCTTAATGCGGTCAAAAAAAAAGAGAGGCGGGGAGGACCCGACGAAGCCAGACCACGGTTTATATTTCAAAAGGAAGCCAAACCACGGCCGGCACGGCGGACGCAGAAATATGGCAGGTAAAGCCGGCGGTCTCAAGGGAGTTGCCCTCATCGGCGGCGGCGCCAACAGCACGGTCGCCGGCGCCCTCCACTTCTTCCAGGACCCCTCCACCGGTAACCGCTCTCTCCAACTTTGCGGTCTGTACGGCCGACGGAAGTCCTAGCTCACCTCTTCTCGCTGCTGGTGCCTGCTCTCCCTTTGTCTTTGCTAGGGTACACCGAGGTGAGGGGCAAGGTCACGGGGCTGGCTCCGGGCATGCACGGATTCCACATCCACGTCTTCGGCGACACCACCAACGGCTGCAACTCAACCGGTGCGCCGCCCTTCTTTGCCTATCATTGGATTAGAATTTCGTCGACGCCTTTGCTTTCAAAAAAAACTGTACCGAAATGTTTAAGCGGCTAAACTGAATTGATTGGATTAGAATTTCGTCAACGTCTTTCCTTGTGAATGAAATGGAAGCAATCACTTTGCACTGTACTTGAGCAGCTAGTGATGAAAGGGCCAGCAACCCCTTTGCACTGTACTGGTAGTGAAACAGATATTTGCAAAATTTAATGTTTTCTGTAAATTCCATTATTGCATCATCCATTTGTCATGACGGTAATATCAGACTGCCAACTACTGCCTTCTTTCTATTAGTCTACTGGAATCCTACTGCTGACAGGTATCAGTGATTACATCATTAATTAGTAGAAGGATTTTATCCTTTTGTAGCACCGAATGTGATCAAGGAATGTTGAATTGCTTCTTGCAAATGCTCTTTTAAACTATTGATTTTAACTCATATAGCCTGTTTCCAAATTATATGCGTTATTAATATCTCATAAAACATACATGTTATATTATGAGCTAGTATCCATCATTCTTATCATTATTATGTTATTCTGACAGATTTATTTGCTTAACAGGCCCCATTTTAACCCTAACAATAAGCCCCATGGAGCACAATTGGGTAACTGGCATGCATCTGTTTCTATTCTTCAATACATTGAGCGGTTACCAATAGTTGGTGGAAGGGAAAATGGCTAACTTTATTTAATTACAATCATATGCATGTTCTATTTAATTATGAACCACATTGCTTAAATGGCAAGCCCCCTTCCTTTTTTTTCCTTTACAGTCACAATACCCTGACAGTTGTTCTATTGCTTTCTGTAGAGAGGTAGTCTTGCTGCGAAGTTCTCAAAACAAATTATATGTACTGCCACTTGATATTTGTCTGTGATGGAAAAGGTCAATTACTTATTCCCCTACATATTACTTATTTTTCCCATCTGAATCTTGTTTCTATTTTCCTTGTTGTTTGCCTATTGTGACAGGTCATCTACATAGTCATTTGTTTGATTTAGAAATTTATATTACCCATAATTTCTAATGTACTGGTTCATTTACAGAAACCATGCCAAGAGTTTTGGGCAGCTATACTCTGGAAAGTCTGGAAAAGGTTTCCATTGGGCTGGGACTACAGGCACTGAGGTATTTTAGCATATCCATCGATATAAATAGCGCCTTTGTTTACCTGAGGCTTACTTTTACTTTGCATTGTCACAGGGTACACATGGTAGACAGTAAAACTCATCTATTCTTAACACGGACTTCCAAGGAAGCACAAGATGTACTTTGGCTCTTGAGTGTAACCAACTTCCCCAAATTAAATCATGAGATAGATTTGCAAAGGTATGGTTTCTATGATCACCAGAAACAAACTTCTTTTTGAGCCAAATAACAAGTACTTTATTTTGTTTATTGCAGCTTATTTTCCATTTTCTTTATTTATTCTTATTTGTGCAATTTAAATGGCAATTGGGAGAACATCCAAGTTAAATTGTTCGAGAAATGTATATGTGGATCTGCAAAGATGGGAATATTTCTCTACTCTATGTTGATGTTCTGGAGGAATGACGCTGAAGGTACCATGGTCTGGCAATCTGGGTGATGAAACATCACTATATTTTTTTGATGGAACACATTGGAACTAGCTTTCCATTCTTCGTAGTTCTCATCCTAACAAATTAGGGTTTTCTACAAACTCCGGACGGAGTCATCTTTCTTCTTTAGCCTTATATTAACTTCAGAATCAATATTAAATCATCTAAAATAAGCCACTTGAGGAGTACAGATCACAAAGAGTTTGATATTGAGGAGTTTCATGACAGTAACCAGAGGAATGGTCATCTAAGCCACAATTCAGTCCATTTAGTTGGACAAAAAGGCAGGCAGAAGTTTAAGAGGAGGGTATTTCCTTTCAAGAAATGGTACCAAACCAAAAACTATTAAAATGAATGGCGATCATGTGGATGAGCATGTTTTAGTTGAAGGAAATGGCCATTTTACATGCAACTCCAGCAAAAGTATCCACAAGGAAGAAGGCTCGAAAAGCCAGTATTTAAGAATCCAGAATCCAAATAAGCAGTCTGATATATGAAATCGACACAGTACATACATGGAAACTTAAATGGTTCTCGGAAGAAGCACTTCTGAAGTTTATCTTCGTACATAAGGCTCTTTACTCGACAGCGGCAGCTTCGTCTTTTACCTGTAAAGTGTATATCCTTATAATGTTGATTCTTGTAGTTCCGCAGTGATTTCATTTGTTCTTTTGGGGGGTTGTATGTAGCTGTTAATCTTTGTAGTTTGATAGTTAGGTTCTAGGTTTGTGCAGGTTGTATTCTTTGTAGTTAGTAGAAAGTTTTCCAGCCCTGAAGTTGTACAGCAACGAGCTAGAAGTGAGTGTAAAGGAAAGGGAATCCTCAGTTTTGGCTACGAGCGGTTTTGGAAGGGTTATAGTTTCATAATCTCAGGATGTTGGTTATTGTCGCAAGGATTGACTCAAAAGTCAATACTGGTGTGAGCAAAATACATTCATTGGCATCTACTATTGCAGTGGGTGCTTCTTTGCTACGCTTTCTACACAGTACTTCACACTTAATGTAATATGTTGCAAAGGAAAAAACATGCTGGAGCAGTGGAGCTACAAAATACATATCTCACACCAGGACAATATCTTCGCACGGCTTCTACTCTTTCCCTACTCTTTACACTTCTGTCGCTAATTTGCCACCGTTTGTTGGACAAGGTTCTTCCTCGGCAACCCCACCGCCGCACCCGTTCTCCATCGCCAGCATGTGAAGGCGCGAGGGGATCGGCGGCAGTTCAACGTCAGCAACACCTTCGAGCTGCTGCACGACAAGCCCCATGGTCGGCCGGTCGCTTTCTTCGTCTTGAATGCTCCAGCACGCCACCTTGCAGACCCTCTCCAGCTCCTCCACGTTGGCTTCCCCGGCCAGCTTCTCGTCCAACAGGCTGACCACGTCGCCTGCGTGCAGCTTGACCGCAGCGTGCACGGGGAAGTACACGGCGGAGCGGCCGCCCTCGTCCGAGGAGACGTTGTTCCGGCGGCCCGAGACGAGCTCGAACAGCAACATACCGAAGCTGTACACGTCGGCCTTGGCGGTGACCGGCGCGCCGGCCAGCCACTCCGGCGCGAGATAACCCATGGTGCCCCGCATGGTGGTCAGGACGCGGCTGAACTCGTGTCCGACGAGCTTGGCCATGCCGAAGTCGGCGAGCTTGGCGCCCAGGCCCTCGTCGAGCAGGATGTTCTCGGGCTTGATGTCACAGTGTATGATGCACTCCCGGCACTTCTCGTGCAGGTAAGTGAGCCCCCTGGCGACGCCCACCGCGACGTCGAACCTCTGGCTCCAGCTCAGGACCTTGGACCCGGGCGAGCTGTTCTTGAACAGGTACCCGTCCAGCGAGCCGTTGGGCATGTAGTCGTACACGAGCGCCCTCTTGGTCCCCTCGGAGCAGAAGCCGCGGAGGCGGACGAGGTTGATGTGGTGGATCATGCCCAGGGTGACCACCTCGGCGCGGAACTGCTTCTCGCCCTGCCGCAGGCCGTCCAGCTTCTTGACGGCCACGGGCGTCTTGTCGGGGAGCACCCCCTTGTACACCGACCCGAAGCTGCCGCTCCCGAGCTTCTCCGTGAAGTCCCGCGTCGCCGCCTTCACGGCCTGGTAGTCGAACAGCAGCAGCGAGCCCTGCACCGCCGTCACCTTGCCCTTCCCCCGCCGCTTCCGCACCACCACCGCCACCGCGACGGCGATTATGAGGCACGCCAGGAGTAGCACCACGGCTGACACCGAGCTGCTCAGGATCACCATCGACTTCCTCCAAGAATGCGCCGCCGCCGCGGACGGCGGCGGCGCCTCCGAGGCCGCGACACGGAGGTGAAGAACAGCCCCCGGGACGGCCTGATCGCCCTGATCGCTGGTCGGGAGTGTCCTCAGGTTGACGAGCTCGCCGTTCCACACCGAGCACCTGGTCCCGTCGTAGAGGTACGCGCTGCACGAGCAGTCTAGCTTGCAGGCGAGCGCGCACGCCCTCTCGCTCCGGGCCCCGGCGGGCGCCTCCGCCGAGCCGTTCGGGAGCTGCACGGCGTACGGCATCTCGAGGAACCCGTCGCTGGGGCACTCCAGCGCGGTGCGCCTGGCGCACCCGGCGGCCGTGTTCCCGAGCGCCCACTCCCCCCGTGCCCGCGGCGCGAACGACGCGGGGCACTCGCACGCGGGGCTGGTGGTGTTGCTGCACACGCCGAAGGGCCCGCAGGAGCCGTAGACGTCGCACGCGTCGTGGGGCTCGGTGCAGAAGAGCACCCAGTCCCCTCCCTGGATCCACTGCCGCCGCCGCATCTGCCCGTTCACGTGGAGCACGAAGTTGCCGATGCCCATCGGCTTCCGGTCTCGGTTCCCGGCGCCGCCGCCGTCGAGTTGCTCCGCACCACGAGGTTGCCGTCGTCCTGGAGCGTGGCGACGGTGGTGGTGGTGCCCGGCGACGACGAGGCGGACGCGTTCGACGACCACAGCAAGGTGTTGGATGGCGTGGCTTGGACGAGGAGCTCGCCGCGGTCGCTCAGCGTGAAGCGGGAGGAGGACGGCTCGAGGATCGGGCGCTCTCGGTTGGCAACCCATACGACCGTTTGCTTGGAGACCTTCTTGAACCAGATGCCGATGTAGTACTTCTTGGACTTGCCTGGGGAGAAGAGGCCGAGCTCGAAGTTGCCGCCCTTGGAGACCAGCGTCTGGTTCCATGGGAGAGACTGGCCCAAGGTGAGGGTGTCGATGGCCCCGGTTGTTTGGGGGTTGAAGCTGGAGAAGAGTAGGAAAACGAGGAGGATCAGCATGGTGGCTTGCAGTTGCAGCTCCTACGTACTGCTTCAGTTATTGTTGGTCACTTGCAGACTTTGTCTTTGTTTGATGTTTCAGATACTAGAAGCAGGCTGAGACAATTTTATAGAGCTTGACACAACTTGGAATTGGATCCAGCCACGGTGTGTCCCCGTGGGGGTAGTAAAGAATTCAGCTGTTTCAGGCAGTCCGTGGGACCCCTCGATTGCGTCCTCAACAGTCAACACTTGGATAATCAATCTTGAAGAAAAGAGTGACACTGTTGGAATTGTCTTACATCAAAATCTGCCTCAAGATTGACGCAAACATTCAAAATTCAAACTAGTCATCCCATTTCCTAGCCACTATAATGTCCTGAACAAATCTCAAATCATTTTTGGAATATGCGCTTACAAATTGTGCAATGGCCCAGCGGTAATATGCTGCATCATATCATTAGTTTCGTCAAGCTAGCACTCTATGGGAAAAGAGGGAGCCATTTGCAAGAAATAATTTGTCGTTTTCGAACTTGTAATTGGCCGAAAAGAGCAGCCTCCACGAGAGTACGTGGATGCATGATTGAATTTCGCTCCCCTTCTCCGATCTCTTTCAATTTTCCGGCGTGTATCTCCTTTGACCGTTTCATCAATCTGCATGCTGATGCTGTAGCACGAAGCTATCACAGCACTTTATAGTTATTACAGTTGGTTACATGTCGCTATGCACATCATTACATCAAACATCGATGCCCTATTAGGTCAGTCTCAGTGCAGGATTTCATCACACGGTTATCAAGACCAGAATCTATGAAACCGTGCCAGATGAGTTTCATGGTGATAAAACTCCTCTCACATCCCATAAAACTCTTCACTCTCTCCTCTGCCACATCAGCACATTTAATGCCATGAAACTCCCATGAAACCTCCACTGAGACTGGCCTTAGGTCAGTCTCAGTGCAGCGTTTCATCGCACAGTTACCTAGACCAGAAACTAGGTAACTGTGCCAGATGAGTTTCATGGTGATGAAACTCCTCTCACATCCTATGAAACTCTCCACTCTCTCCTCTGCCACATCAGCGTATTAAATACCATAAAACTTCCATGAAATCCCCACTGAGACTGGCCTTACACCCACGGGAGAAGGACCTGATCGAGATTATTTGGTGTTATCCATCCCCTCGCCTACGCGGATATTTCTTCCTCTATCTTCATCACGCTTTGACCTAGTACGTCGTCCTCGTCCCCGCTCAATCATTGTAGCAGCAAAAACCTTGGCGATGGGAAAATGTTGCCAATTAGTACGGCCCACAGAGAAAATGTGGCTGGCCACCTTTGTAAACCCAGGTCGTCCTAATCCCTGGATCAGACAAGCGTGGTTAACGGTCTTAGTATTGTCTTAATGAGACGTACGTCACCGCGGGAAAAACTGGAACAATCGCCATGAGAAATTTAATAGCTGGTGGTTGGCAGTTGACTTCCAAGTCCATGACTAGTACAATGCATGTTGCTCGCTGCTTGCCTTTTTCCCTCCAGAGAAACTCTGTAGTCCGGTTGCGATATTTCCTGTTCTAACCGTCTTGGAAGCTATCCTCAATAACACATAAGTTTAGTTGGGAAAATGAAATAGTACCGTGTAATCTGAATCACTGTTCTTAAGATGACCGCGATGACAAAAGACACTCAATTGTGTTTGATTCACCTATACGCTTAACGAACCGTACAAACCGCGCTCGTCAACACTTAGAATGGGTTTAGGCATAGATATTGGACAGCCCAAAACTGCGAGCTGGACTTCAAGTTGCCTTAACAGCAACAGCAGACTCTGCATTTCAGAATGCCACATTACTCCTCTGTCCCGTTTTAAGTGCATTTCTACGATTCAAAAATTTTTCCAAAATAAACAGCCAATAGCATCAGTAGCCTCCACACTCCCAAAGCATGAGCCTACGTGACAAAAGGAAATAGCCTGAGCCTCAGCAAGAGTATACTCCCTCTGTCCCTGAATCTGAATAAGTGTATTTGGGAGACCATGCACGCACACCAATATACTCCCTCCGTCCCGCATTGACTGCACTTGACCGGTTCAAAAAATGTCCCAAAATTACCGCACGATACTTCAAGGGTTCCACTACTGCTATGCTTCAGAACGTGGGTCATCAGTTAATTAAAAACATAAAAGCTCTAGCCCCTTCTACACAGCTCCTTTTCTCCACCGCTCGTTAGCTTCTGACGACCTCGCATCTAGCGCCGGAGGGCGAAGGACAGGTTCGGGGAGGCCGCGGATGTCGTTGCCGCGGCGAAGGGCAGGTTCGGGGAGGCCGCGGAGGCGAAGTGGGCGGCGCCGCCGGAGGAGGAGGCGAGGCCCTTCGTGATGGTGGAGGCTTCGTTGCGCACGTCGAGCTGCACCAAAGCGAGGTGGAAGCGATCCTGATCCAGTGCGGCCGCCTCAGCTGGAGCTCATCGGCGTCCAGGAAGGCGCCGTCGAGCGAGCACTGCGGCAGGCACCCGGGGTACATCGGTGAGTGCGATTGGGGCATGGAGGGGCGCGTGGTTCAAGCTGTCGCCATGCCGCCGGACGCCAGAGCTGAAGCAGTCCATGAGCCACGACGGCCGCACTGGCGGCGTGTGCGGAAGCCGAAGGGTGTCGATGGCGCGGTGGCCTCCTCCATTGACGTTGCTCCTCCTCCATTGTCGGTGCCGTTTCTCCTCCACCGCCGATGCGGCGGCCGGCGGCAACGCGTCCGAGCCCCGACGACCGGATTTGCGAACCGGCGTGGTGGGTTCGGTGGCCGACGGCGCGGATTTGCGAGAGCACCCCGATGTACCCCGGGTGCCTGCCGCAGTGCTCGCTCGACGGCGCCTTCCTGGACGCCGATGAGCTCCAGCTGAGGCGGCCGCACTGGATCAGGATCGCTTCCACCTCGCTTTGGTGCAGCTCGACGTGCACAACGAAGCCTCCACCATCACGAAGGGCCTCGCCTCCTCCTCCGGCGGCGCCGCCCACTTCGCCTCCGCGGCCTCCCCGAACCTGCCCTTCGCCACGGCAACGACATCCGCGGCCTCCCCGAACCTGCCCTTCGCCCTCCGGCGCTTGATGCGAGGTCGTCAAAAGCTAACGAGCGGTGGAGAAAAGGAGCTGTGTAGAAGGGGCTAGAGCTTTTATGTTTTTAATTAACTGATGGACCCACGTTCTGAAGCATATCGGTAGTGGAACCCTTGAAGTATCGTGCTGTAATTTTGGGACATTTTTTGAACCGCTCAAGTGCAGTCAATGCGGGACGGAGGGAGTATGTGGTCTGCCTGTGCACCATTCATTATTCATGGGCCCACTTGATAAATAAAAATTGTAAACCAAATAACCAGTGCGTTCCCTCTAGCAGCCTCTCGTTCCTTCTGCTTTTGCAGCGCAGTGCCCCTGGAACTGAAGGGCATTTTCGTAATTTCGTGTTTGTATTGATTTGCGTGCGCAGTCTTCCAAATGCGCTTCTTCTGGGACGGAGGGAGTATGTTGTAAACGTTCGCGTGAGGTATCACATGGAATGTGTTTGGGTAACTGTCAGTCTGACATGGACCAGAGCAAAGAAAAAATGAAGACTCATCAGTATTGACATGGTCTTACAGTAGTATGCATCAGTATACCAGGAAGGAACCAACAAAGTATTGGTCGTTGAGAAGTCACTTCATCAGACGAACAAAGTCGCCCTGTTCGTTTGGATTGTTTCCAGCGAGTCAACAGTGTTTTTCTCTCAGCAAAAACCAGCGCCAGCCACCAGCCACCAGCCAAACGAACAGGGCGAGTATTGGTCGTTGAAACTGCAGCTTAGGCAAGTGGCAACTCACTGGAAGATGAATTTCCATCAGGAATGATTTATCCATCTCCATGCCTGTTCTGTCCGATCAGGTTTACAAATTTGTGGTGGTGATGGGCGGCGCCGCGGCAGGGCCCATCATCTCCGGCCGGCCGCTCGTGCTCCTCCAAGCCGCCTCTCGAGCCCAGCTCTGTCCAGACACCCTCATCGGTCAGGCCGCGAAGTTCTGGGCCGAGCCGTAAGTTTGGGCCCCCTATCGTTTTCGACTTCCGAACAAGAAGGCCGGCCCTCCCTCACTAGAGTCCATTTATCGCTGGTGTATCCTGGCCGCCGGTTGCGGATTGGACGGTTTTTAGCAGCCCAGGGGGTGGACGGTAAATGAAATACCGACCACCCCTGGTCTCCGTGTCCGGCGGCAAGGCCGCCCGCCGGCGAGCCATGAACAGGCAAGCAAGGCCAGAAAGACGAAACCGCTCTAGAATAAACGTCAAGGGCGTGCATGCTCTGAGTAGCGCGACGTGGTGGAGCGAGTAGTCGGCGGCGGCGCGATCGACGGGTGGGCGTGCCGTGGACGCCGGCTGCCAGCTGCGCTGGTGTCACGGTTTCTTGCAAGGAGGGGCTTCGTTCATTCTGCCTGTATGTCCGTATGCTTCATGGTGCAATGAGCCGGTGGGCTTTAGGTGTAGTCCATCTCGGAATCAATATATGGTTGATTGCTCTGATTCTCTTCCGTCATTTTGGAAGGAATATATATATATATATATATATATATATATGAAAAATCCATTCTACACGCGCGTGTAGCTACACCTACGTGTGTATCTCATGATACATGATGAATCTGATCCAACGAAGAGTATATACACGTATAAAGGTATAAATCAAAATATATTAAAAATAGGGTTGATTTTGAAATTTTTTCGTGTAAATCGCTTTGAAGTATCTTAGAATTAGTATACGAACATACTCAAAATGATAAATGAGTATGCGGACATACGTACGATGGTATACTGATGGTGGGAGTAGCTACACGCGCGTGTAGATAAAACGCGTCCTATATATATATATATATAATGATGTGCCTCGTTATGTTGGATTTCAGTTCAAACACGCCCTGCTCTGCAAGATTGTTCAGCGGTAACAGTAGAAATATTCATGCTAAATCAAATTTTCGAAGGAAAAAAAACAAAGCTGCTCAGCATGGCATGGATTATTCAGGAGGTGCTGATGAAACTCCGAATATTTCTCTTAGGTACTGCAGAAAAAAGAATGAACCTAATGTATACCGCACAATGGATGAACTAGTCGAGTTTGAGAGGCTACTGGATGAAATGTAGCACCGGAATCAACCGCATCTCGATGCACATTGATATGATCCGTCAAAGAACTTCTTTGGTTCAAGAAATGGTACAATAATCCCCTAACATGCCATTACAAATGCCTAACATAGTCCAAAGTCTGCAAAAATGATTAGAATCGGAGCACTGCCAATTCATTTAAGAAGAATAATCAATTGTGCATCACACGTCAAAGCGTACGCCACCACACACAAACAACGCATAAAACAAGACACCACACCATCACAACCTGGGAGATGAGCCAAAAAGAGCCACCACCACCCGTGCCGTCATCACCGACGCTGCGCCACGTCCGAAGCCGTAACCTGTTGCAAGCACAAGAGCCCACCTGAACTCCTCTATGGGTTCGATTTCCCTGCTCCGGCGGTGGTACTAACTTGAATTTCAAGTGTAGCTGCGGTGGTACTAACGTTCCTTTTCTTCTGCTTGCCTTCTCAACCAGAACAAGTGCAGAGCTATATTTTTGGACTTTCAAATCATTTTGTAAATTGTTTCTTCAGTATTCTTGTGGATCTCTACCCCGGTTGTTCCAAGGTAGCAATGTTGACCCTCCCCACTAGGCCACATCTCAAAACTTCTTTACAGGCTGCATGTTTTCTGAAGAGCAACGGTGTGCTGTGTGCAGGTGCAAAGTAAACTACAGCTTTCTGATAGCTAGAATCCTGCAGAGAAATCAAGCCTTCAAATGGCAAAGCCTTATGTTTCATGTACAGAGACAACGAGAGAAATTAAGCCGAAAATGTAATACTCAAATTTTAAAATTTTGAATATCTTCAAATTTTAAATAGGTCATATTTGCAGATCATATCGATATACGTTATATAGAGAGTGTGACATCTGAGTTTGCGTCAAAACATAAATAAATTCAAAATTTTGAATATTTTCAAATTTTAAATAGGTAATATTATCATACTCCTTCCGTCCCATAATATAAGGACCTGGAGGGTTCAAATTTTGTACCAAAATATAAGGTCCTGGAGAGATAGGACAAAACTATTTGGGTTGGTGGGTAGGTGAAGAGTTGGTGGGTAGTGTAAAATAAAGGGTATAGAGGTCATTTCTTCTCCTGTTATTTTTTGAGTTTGAATGCTTCAGGACCTTATATTTTGGGACGGAGGGAGTATCATATAGATATACGCTACATAGAGAGTGACATCTGAGTTTGCGTCAGAACATAAATATTCGAATTGAATGATTCGAAGATTGCGAGCAAAGAAATCGGCTTCAAAGAAGCATAGCACCGTACCCGTAAGCACGTAACAAAAGCTAACAAAAAAACAGAAACTAAAATTTGATTATTGTCGAATGGATCAGATTTCTGGCTAGGAATCCTCCTCCGAAGAGAAGGCATCACAATTTCCACAGTATAATCATAGTCGATCATCTGGGGAAAGGATCCTCACTTCTAGTCAACATATCTCAAAAAAACAGAAAAAACTAAAAAAAACTTCCAAAAGGGGAAAATAAGTCTACGAAACGGATACCTGTTACTGAAAAAAGATTTAATAATGTTCAATGGATCAGATTTCTGGCTTGAATCCTCCTCTGCAGACTAAGGATTACGTATGCGCACAGTATAATCAAAGTCGATCAGCTGGGGAAAGGATCCTCACTTCCATACAAATTTCTTAAATCTTCAAAAGAAATCTTCCATACAAGAGTAGATCCAATACGTAAAGAGTCAGATTAATAACAGTCAGCAAAGGTCTGCGATTTGAGCAGATCCTAAGACTGGGGCGACAATATGAGATCACCATTCTCCAATTCTAAACAAAGGGACGAGAGCACGAAACACCATACACCAAGATAACAGCTTACAGATTGACCAATAAATTAGTAGAGGATCCAAAAGAAGAGATACTGCACACAATTGGAAGAGGCTCTCAGTTAAGGCCAGGGTTGTCCACAAGCCAAGAACCTTCGGAAGAGGCCTTCTGCCTCCCTCTTTGCAATGCTCAACGATCTTGCCAAATCCTTGAACCTCATCCTCTCGCTGAAGAACTAGAGTGAGTTGTTCAACAAGAGGACAAGATTTCCCGAGAAATCGACAAGAAAGAAGAACATTGCGCAAACGGGAGGCAGAAAGCATCCTTCCTCCGGCCTTCGTTTCGGTGTGGTTAAAGCAAAAATAGTCATCATCGAGCCATCTATAGGTTCTCCCAGCACAAGATTACAGAAATCAACAAAAGATAATCTATCGAAACATAAATAACAAGACCTAGACCTAGTAAGCTGCGCAGATGAAAAAAGAGCAAATTTGTGAAAAAGAAAAACGGAGAAGATAGCTGCGCCGCCTGGGGCAGGTGCAAGACGTACAGATGAAAACGGCGGCGGCGGCGAGGATGAACAATCAGAACGATGCACAGCATCGTTATATAAGCCTTGGTTACTCTTGATTACTCTACCTTTAGCACACCTAGCGCCCGACTCCTCTCCTTCTCCTAACCCTAGCACCGCCCCCCCTCCTACCCTCTACACCGCCTCGCCGCCGCCGGAGCTGGCCCCCGGATGCCCGGGAGGCAGCCGTGAGGGCGGCGGCGGGGCCGCATCGACGGATCCGGGGCGGACTCGCTCGGATCTGGCCGCCGCCGGCGGCGGCGGCCAAGAGAGTGAGCGGTGGCGGGCGGCGCCAGGCGGTGCCCAATAGAACAAAACGGTAAGGGAGATTAGAAGACGCAGAACATGGTCGCCGCCGCCATTTGAATATGTGATCCGCACTATTTCCAAAAAAAGAATTTGTTACGCGCACAAACCAACCCCCTTCGTCGACGACTAAGTGCGCCGGTGGAGTGGGCGAATGAAGGATGGTGGCAGGGGTCGTGCCCAGCAAGCTGCTACTGCCCCATAGCGGAGGTGGTGGCGACCACCGAGGGCGCCATTTCCAGGCGTCCTCGGCAAAGGAGGTGGACTCGTCCGGATCCAGACGCCATGGTCCATGTCTTCGGTGCCTCCTGATGTTGTCAGTTATAGTAGGACTGCACGTCAGGTTTGGTCACAAGATTGCTGCAGACTCCTTGTTTGGGCTTTTCGGTCGTCGTGCAGGAGCTACGAGCGAAAGCTTTACTCGACTGGTGTCGGTGTCAACAACGACGGCGTCGGTTTGGGCGTCGTTTCCCTCCTTTGAGAGGCGTTTGTTGTGAAGCTCTGTGAAGGGGTTTTGTTCTTATAGGTGAAAACCGTATCCGGCTGGCCGGATGGGCGGCGACGGCGCCTTTGGCGTCGAGTCCTTCATGGAGGCGTCGCTCTGGAAGTCTTTTAACCCGATGTTCAATACCTACAATGGAGTTTGTTGTGCAAGCATTAGAAGACAAGTTTTTCAAGTTCGACATCAAGTTTCTAAGTAGACAGAAGATGTGACTCGGTGGAGTATGATGACAGTGCAAGAACGAAGCAGGGATGGCGAAGAATGATGAAGTTTAGTCTTCAAGTTTGTTTCTCTATCTTAGAAGTTTTCTTTCTTGTATTGGCTCCTCTTTGTTGAGGATTTGAGTCTAAGTACTCTATGTAACCTTTGGCTGTATATGTCCATTTATGGATATAGAGGCCGGATTTAATCCATAATCTAAAAAAAATATAGGCCTTGGTTAGGACGTGGGCACGGCGGCTGGGGCAAATTACATTTACACCCATACAGGCATCACGGGCCGACGTATCGTTTGTTTTCGGCCCAAGCCAACGGTTGAAGAGAAACTTGACTGGAATGGAGAGGGCGTGGGCACAGCTAGGGCAAATTAGTGAAGGCAACATGGGCGACGTATCGTCTGTTTTCGGCTTGGAATGGCGATGGTCCTATCCCCTCTGGAAAAACTGAACAAATTTCCAAACTCGATCTAGTTCAGGTTAGACGATGCAAGTTGAATGGCCTGTAGTACTTTCGTTACCTTTAAATTTGTATGGTGAATGGCCCGTGACACCAGTACGTCTGTTTTCGTTAGCTTTGAATTTGGACGCTGAATGGCCAGTTAGACACCCTGATTTTTCAATAAAGTCGGGAAGGAAGCCCGATTTTTGATCAACAGCACAGCGTTGAGGAGCGCACAGCTTTACGTCAACCGTTCAGGGACAAACATAAAGCTGTTGCAAATAGAGCACGACCTGAAAGGCTGAAACCCCGACATCTTCAGTTCGTTCATCGCATCTAGCTAGCCTTTCACAGGCCACAGCACAAGCGCAACGGAGCAATCGGCTAGGCTGTAAGGCGCTTCGTGTCAGTTCCAAACCAAAGCAAGAGAAGAGAAGGCCAGCAGATGCTAGAGCAACAGAAAGAAGCACATCCATTCCATTTGGAGTGACAATAGTCCCCTCCGCCAAACCAACACCCAGGCCAAATCCCACTTGACAGCAAAAAGAATCATCCCTCTCGCGAATTCCTAACTCCTCTGCAAGTCTCTGCATAGTTGCGGGTGCCTACTACTACTAACTACTGCCTACAACAGGAGGACGCTCAAGAGCAGCGCGGTGATGACGATGCGGGCGAGTGACGAGACGTCGCCGATCGCCCGGTACGCGCCGGAACTCCCGTCCGTGGAGTTGGACGACGGCGCCAGCGAGGTGCCGTTCAGCAACGCCGACCCGTTCTTCCCAGAGTAGACACAGGATCCATGGCCTGCAAGAACAGAACAGTCGATACAGCATGAGTCTAAGCATATGAATCAACAGACTGGCAACAGCTGAAAACGATGGTTGTTCCCGAGCGAGCTCTTCTTACTTGGGTCAGTCGTCGTGATCACCGCGACGCCGCTGAAGTAGCACGTCCCGGAGCCCATCCCCATGCCGTGGTAGTAGGCGTTGAAGGCGTAAGTCGCGTGCGCCTCCACGGTGTCCGGGTCGTAGCACGGCTGCCCCTGCATCAGTACAGAGCAGTCCACCTTGCCAGGGCCGCACGCCCAGTCCAGAGCTGCCTGCAGCATCTTCGGGTCAGCGCCCTCCCGCGCCACGCAGTAGGTCTGGTTCGTCGTGTCGTTGGCGAGCAGCACGCCGGAGCCCGTCAGGTGCAGGGTGTACGCCGGGACGCCGTTCATGTCGAACAGGCCCCAGAACTTCTCAGACGTCGACCCAGGCCGGGTGTCCTCATCATAGAGCTCGTAGATGTAGGTCGGCACGGCTACTCCAGGGTGCTTGGGCGTGCCGGTGCTGTTCATCACGTGCCTGATGAGGTTGCTGTTGTAGGTGTCGGCGTTGTCGGAGGTGGCGTCAGGCTCAGATGAAGGGTCACCCTTGTGCGGCCACCCGGTCTCTGTCACCATCACCGGCACATTGGTGACGTTGAGGTACGCCATGGCGAAGTAAGCGGCGTCCACAACCGCATCGAAGACGTTGGTGTAGTGCAGCAGGGTGTTGGCGTCCACGGCCTCCTTGTTGGGCGGCAGCGGCCGGAACAGCGCGTAGTCCAGCGGGATGACGCCATTGGAGCGCATGTAGTCGTAGTAGGGGTACACGTTGAGCATGAGCGGCGAACCCGTGGTCTGCAGGAACTTGAGCATTGGCACGAGCACGTTGTCCAGCGACCGGTTGAAGAAGGCCTGGGACGGTGGGAAGGAGTCGAGGATGATGGACGACGAGTGCGGCGTGGAGATCTTGATGTACCGGTCCAGCGCCGCGGCCACCAGCGCGTTCTGGAGGTAGCGCATGGCCGGCATGAGCAGCGACGCGGCGTTGGGCTGTGCGGAGAGCACCTCGGACCCCACGGCGATGGCCGTGATGTTGACGGAGGGGAAGTGCGCAGCCACGTTCCGCGCCACCCAGTTGGCCGCCGTGGCGTTGGAGTTGCCGATGGCGAGCAGCTGCTCGTTGGGCACGGACACGATGACGCGGATGCCGGTGTTGGCGAGCGCTGCCAGCATCGCCGGGTCGGCGTCGTAGAGGCGGACGTGCCGGATGTTCTGCGAGCGGAGCAGCGTCGTGATTTGCGTCGGTGCCGGCACCGACGACATGGCCGTGCCGATGTTCACGCCGATGTACGCACCTGCATGCCATGACAATCAAACAGAGAGATAAAAAAATGTCAGGGATTCTACTACGGTGACAAGTCATCAGAGTAACAGATGGGTATAAATTCCTTTTGTTTTCAATTGATTAATGCAAAAGACAGGAAGTGCGTCGTAAGGCAGGAATCCAGGTATGAAAAATACATTCTTTTGAGCAAAGTTGCTGAACAGAAAGTTATGGAATTATACTAGTACAGTAGTAGCACGCTACAGTACAAAACAACAAAGGACCAAATGCAGGATACAATCAGTTTTATTATATATTGAACAAAAAAGAACACAAAAGAGAAATCGAGATTTGGGACAGGCCGCCCAAGCTAGCTGTAAAGCACAAAACATGGCAACTTGGTACGGAGAAAGGCGTCGGAAACAGGAGCCACCACGCCGCGGCCGCGCCGTGCATCCATGGCCATGCTGCCGCCTTCCCAGCCATAGCCATGAGCCATCCACGGCAAATCCTGGGCTCTATGCGGTGGCCACAGTGAATCAGTGGTGGGGTGGCCTCTGCAGCCTGCGCACAAGCGCTGCGCAGAAAACGAGCTGGGCGAAGGACGTGAGTTGTTTAATTGCGCGGGGCCCCGGGCACGACGGCCAGAACCCAGACCACGACGCTGCCAGGTGGTCCCGGAAACGGCGCCCGTCCACCCAGCGGTCAAACACTGCGCGGTGGGGCAATCAGCAGGTGATCCGTGACGGCGTGATGCTAATCACCGAGTCATTAGCGCGCTATGAGCACAGCTC
Source organism: Echinochloa crus-galli (assembly GCA_900205405.1). Lineage (NCBI taxonomy): Eukaryota > Viridiplantae > Streptophyta > Magnoliopsida > Poales > Poaceae > Echinochloa > Echinochloa crus-galli. The sequence goes on from OAMR01000082.1 coordinate 1,170,053, forward strand.
ATGATGAGCACACCGAACCAGCCACGCCCCCACAGTGGCGGTCGGTCAAGGGAGCGACTGCCAAGCCAGTGATTACTATCACTATCACGGACACAGCCTGAGTCACTGACGGACTTTGCACAATCTTTGGCAGCCCATGGCACTGATTAGTGGGAGCACAGAAGAAAAGATAGGGTAGATCTCAAAAAAAAAAAAAGAAAAAGAAAAGATAGGGTAGGGCAGACATGTAGGGCCCTGAAAGACTGATGCTAATACTAAAGATGATGGCATGAGGCATTGTACAACCCCCTTCAGGCTAAACTTATACACAAAGCGATCAGAGATTCATATGCTACCAAGCTGTTGCAAGCTTTCCCTGAGCAAAAGGAAAGCTGGGTTAAATAAGAGTACAGCTCACTGGGGATAGCATCCGTTCATCGGTTTAGCCGTTGCTACACCAGCTAGCCAAGTGTATGTCCTATAGTATCCCTTCTACCAGTATCCCTTCCCTGGGCAGCAAGTAAATCTTATTCCAGAGCCAGTCTGATCTGATTAATATGATAATGACAGTGGATGTTCCTACCAAAACTCATAAACCCATATAAAAAGCGGCGCACGTGAAGGGAGCAAGCCGAGAACTGAGCATTGGGGAAACAAACACGGGGAAGGAAGGAATCCCATGGAAGACGAAGTGGACAAGCAGAGCATGGGGAGGCAGGATGTCCAGTCAAATCCAAGACCCAAAAGTTACCTGCCGGTAAACTAAGCTCTTAGGCTGTTCTAGTATCTGTACAAACTCATTTTATAGGCTATTAGCCCCCCATGCTGAGGTGTTTGTTGATATTAATCTATTGCTAAACAAATGGTTAAGGGAAGAACTAATAGACAGACCACAAGACGACAAAGTTAATCTGAAAGGGGAAGGGACATCACTCCATCAACTGGTCTCAATCACACTTTGGATGCTCCAAGATTGCAACAAGAAAACAAGCCTACAGACTAAAGGCTGGCAGCAGCTGAGCAGAGGCAACGCAATGAACAAGGAAGAGAAGTTCGATCCATGCATCCAGAACCAAGAGCAGTAAGATGGAAGGCATGGGGCAGACATATCCAAATCAAAGCGGCAGAAACAGATCAAAAGAGAGAAGCACCAGGATTCTCACCATCTTCACCATGAACTGCTGCAGCGGCCAGCAGGAAGACGAAGAAGATGAGGAGCAGCTTCTTCATGTTGCCGCAGGAGAAGCCCCCAGGAACTCACCTCCTCCCCAGTCGCTGCAATCTTTATCGCTCTTCGACTCCCCGTGCCTCTACCAACGGGCAAGAAGCAAAGTACCTACCGCCTTTACTGCAACTCCAATCTGCCTGAACCCGAGATGGATTCCACGAAGAGCAAGCCGAGAAATGGAAGGTGGGAGAAGTGATGGAAAGGGAGGATGCGGCGGAGTGGAGGCAAGGCAGGGGCGGTGTGAATGTGGGGTGGCAAGTTGGGGTTATAAATATGAGAATACAGAAAAGGAGGGTCTTTTGTGCAAAAGCGGGCCGGGGCCCAACGGGCTGAGGAGCCCATCATGGGGGCGAAGATGCTGATTACTCCCTGGCTTCGCGTATCCCACTGACATATGGGCTCCAGACGCTGTATGTCCCACATGTCAGAGAAAAAGCTCCCTCTTCGGGAGCAGCGCGTTTAGCCGGTGGCGGTAGCACCGATCACGCTGCGCATGTCAGGGATCCAACGGCTGCGACACGGTCTCGGGCCGCCACGAGGCTGTGGCGCTGGCCCCCTCTCGCGCACCCATCCCGTCCCGACCCAAACGTACAGTGCCTACCGCCGAGACGCAGGCCGCTCAAAAAGTGCCCCCGCCTGTCAGTGACTTCGTACGCTAAACTACCGGTCGGATTTCCCACCTCTGGCACGCAGTGGGCGTGGGCTTGGGACAACGGGAAAGAAACAACCAAACAAGCGTACCCCGAGAAAAAGCTCTGCACCGCCACCGACGCGTGGGCCACGGGTCCGACCCGACTCGTCAGCTGCGGTGAGGCGAGGCGACAGGCGCACGGGGACAGTGCGGGGTGAGCGCCGGCACGTTTTGCGAGGAAGAGGAGGACGGGAGGACGGGACGTGCTGGCGTGGCGCAGCAACGGTCAAATTTCGCGGGCTGCCCCGACCGGCGGGGGCTGATGCGGCAAGGGAACGGGGCCCATCGAGCCGGGCAGCCGGCGAGGGCAGGGCGAGTCGGCTGCCTCGCTTTTCCCACGTGGCTCGGCTGACTGGACGCGCTCGTGGCGATGATGCTTCTTTGGCTTTCGTCCCCAACGGTCGTCTTCGCGTTCGCAGAGGTCGCGTCTCGGCGGCATGCACGTCGTACTGTACATGCGAACGGCTTCTGGATCGCAGCGCTTTTCCTTCACCTTTTGCTTGGGACTCTCGATGAAGCGTGGAGAGGTCAATTTGATCGGACGCGGATTCAGTGCCTTTGCTTCGGCAAGGCACGTTGTACCTTTCCCTTCATCCCAGATGCAACGGCCGTGATTGATTCAGAGTAAAACAGCCAAGACTTAGTAGCCCGTCCGCCCCGTCGGTTGTGCCGCGCCACCGGCACTTGGCCATGGCCATGCCGTCGAGCTCAAGGCCCCTCGCCGGCGCGGAGCTTGCCACCTCACCGGCCGCGACGCTCGCCCGGAGCTCGGCGCCCCTGCCGTGACGCTCGCCTGGAGCTCGCCGCCCCCCGGCCGCGACGCTCGCCTCTCTTCCCGGTCTGCATCGCCATTTGCGCATCCAAAGCTCGCGCGTCGAGAGGAGCTCGAGCTCCACCGCGGCCGCCGAAGTTTGACCGCCATTGCCGGGGATGCCTCCAGCAAGGGAGCAGTCCCAGATTTTCTTTCTTCATATATATAACAAAACAATTAGATGTATCATTTGAGATTAGGGGAAACAGATGAAACATCAACTTGAAGAGATGGAGATGCAGAAGAGAAGAGAAAGATTGCAAGTGCCATGGCTGCACGGCACCACCGCATCGCGGCCTGGCGGCGAGCGTTGCGGCCGGCGGGGTGGCCAGCTCCGCGCCGGCGAGGGGCCCCGAGCTCCGCAGCCGGCGGGGGCGGCCTCGAGCTACACCCCGAGCGAGCTCAGCGGGCGACGGCACGGGCGAGCTCCGTGGCCTCGAGCTCGACGGCCGAGTGCCGGTGTCGCGGCCTCGCGGCGCGACCGACGGGCTACAAGTCTTGGCTGTTATAGCTCTCAATCAATCACGGCCGTTGCATCTGGAATGAGCGAATGGGATGAAGGGAAAGGTACAACGTGCCTTGCCGAAGCAAAGGCACTGAATCCGCGTCCAATTTGATCGGTATGTGCGTAGTGGCAGTTTGTGCGGTGGCTTTGTAGCCTTGTGTGCGATTATTCTCTTCTCTCGAATAATCAGTTCGTTCGTAGATCATCGTATAATTAAGTTAATTTGTTGATGGGGTTCGTTCTACGGAGTACCTCTTTTATGCTGACGTGAGATATCGTATGGGTTTTCTTTTGTGTGAGCGGGTAAAGCCGACTGGCAGCAATACCTATTCTTTTCTACAGAAAATCAAGTTTATGATTAAATCTTGTTGGTAATGAGCTGTACCTAGGGATGCAAGTATATGCGTTTTTGGGTCATTAGGTCGACCCAAAACTTAGAAAAAATGAACTAGAGTGGTATGCCATGTAAATAATTTAGAAGATGAAATGAATTAGAGTGGCTGACCCAAAAAATCCATTGGGTATCCACTTGCATCCCTAGCTGTATTTGCACGCAAGCGCTTCTTCCATGGCCTCTGAGTCCGTCGCTGAACTGACAGAATGGTAGGCAAGAGCTTCCACGAATGAGCTCCCTCCCTTGCTGTGGCCATTGCAGGTTGCAGCTACTTTGCCTGTGGTCATAGAGACCGCCCACAACAGGGCACCTTAGGCCTTCTCCAATGACGAGAGCTAGCACCTAAGGCCTTCTCCAATGACGAGAGCTAGCACCTAACTCTAACCACTCTAAAAAAAGCTCCTCCAATGATCTAATTTTTAGCACCTAGTAGCTCATAACATAAATGACTCTCACACGTCATCCTCACATAATCTCGAAATATGTGTATGAGACTATCTCTTAAATAAGAGATAACTCTTAACTTTTATACTGTTTAGGATTAAAAAATTTATGAGTTAGCGTAAAAACCGACCATTGGAGGACTTATGTTGAGTTTTTCTGGCTGTTGGAATATTCAGACTTGACGAGACCAGGGTCAGCAATAAACCTCTCAATGAAGCAACAAGTCGACATTATAGCTTGAAAGGAAATCTCATGTACTGCCCTTCCTCCATATATACCAAGTTGTCCACATGGTAATCGCGTTTCCTGACCAGATCATCGCGAGGCATAGGCACCGTTTCCGTTGCTTCTGTCCAGTGTCCACCATGCACAAGCATTTGTTCTCTCTTTGTTCAATCACCTCCTCCCGCTCCAGCTCACAGACGCAGCGAGGCAGGTTGCACTCATTAGTCATTCACTCAATCAAGGAATGTTTCCTGTCCAGGAGACTTCTGCACCACAAATACCGCACGGGCCGAATCACCTAATAAGCCCAGAGTACAGTAGACGTAGATTAAGCCCATAGCAGACCGCACGGGCCGAATCCACTAATTTTTTGGGCCGGGCCGAGCAGCGGCACTTCTCTCTACCATATGTAAATCCCTAGATCCGATCAACTAGCACAGCCAAACCAGCGCCCAGTAATCATCTTCGTCAAATTCCCCCTCCTAAACCACCTCTCGCGGTCCCGCTCAAACCCTAATGCGGCGGTAATGGCCACGGGCGTGAGCTCGCCGTCTTCCGGCCTCGACCTCGCCGCGGACCCTGACCACCGTCCCCTAGCCGGGCGGCACCGCCGTACGGTTGATCCGTCTGCGCCGCCACGCGCTGAGTCCTCCCTTCCCCACCCCAACAGGTGTGCCTATCCCGCCGGCCCGTCCACTTCCCTTGCGGCGACCGGCCCTTCCACTTCCAATGCGGCAAATTTCTCGATGGTTCAATCTTTGTGTTGTTCCCGCGCAGGGGCGAAGGTAGCGTTGATGCTGGAGGCGCCGGCGGAGCTTCCCAACAGGTAGTTTTGTGCTATTTATTTTCTGCCTTTCCTTTTTGAGGTGCTATTAATTTCCTCGGTTAGTATTCGAGTTGTTATGAAACCCGTTATTTTGCATTTCTTCCGACGATTGATGTGGACGAAAGTTTTGTAATCTGACGACTATGCCCATTTGACCACCCAATGCCATTTTTCCCGCCAGGGGAGTCACTTGTTTCTATTGTCAACAATACTCGAGCAAAAGAGATTGCAGGTGTCCTGCCAACGGCTTTTTGTCGCATTCGTGTCAAATACTCAAATACTATTTATTCTTGCCCTTTGTTCAGGTTCGTATCACAGGGTATATTACCGTACCGATGTATTCCAAGTTCGTATCAGTCGAATAGTGACCAATACGTGGGAACCCATGTTACGTTGTGTATTCAAATTAATGAATGTCATTAAGCAGTTTAACAGTTTGTTTACTGCTTGTCCTCTTGTTTTTAGGAGAAGCAATACGTCTTACTGTACTATTGTGATTGCAGAGTTGGCCAGGGCTACCAAGGGGTGTAGAATTTAATCCCAGTGATACCGATCTTCTATGGCATCTTGCCGCAGAAGTTGGTAATGGTCTGGCTGTGCGCCATCCATTTATCAACGAGTTTATTAAAACTGTTGATGATGATAGAGTATTTAATTACAATCATCCTCGAGATATACCTGGTATGCAATCTTGTTGAAAGTAACATCACATTCTTGTATCATCGACTTATCTGTCAGCACCTTCTACGCTTTAACTGCAATCTTTCAGGTGTTAGGCAGGATGGAAGTGCATCATACTTCTTCCATAGAAGATCTGAGTTATACAGCAATGAGGGGAATGCAAATATCAGCTGGAAGAAAATTGGAACCTCTAGATCAGTCATCCTGGATGGAACACTGCAAGGTTGCAAGGAGGTGTTTGTCCTGTACGTAGACATGATGAGTGATAAAAGCTCTCAGGACACTCCTTGGAGATTACATCAATATCATATAAGAAACACAGTGAAGGATAGTGGAGAGTTAGTGGCGTCAAAAATATTTTTCGAATCACGGAACAATCTGTGTGAATTGGCTGAGGAAGCTCGTGTTGAGGCTGAACGGGTACCTACTTTCTTATGATGTTCATTCCTATATAATTAGAATTTCTTGTAATACTTGTCTTACGTTTTCACGTCAAGTCTCACCTCATTTGACTTATCACTTATCATTACTAAAAGACACTTGAAGCATGCTGCACCACACACCCCCACCTCCATGCCCATCTGCATCTCCAGAAAAAATTGTTTAGGTTCATTAGTGCTGGAAAAAAGGACATGATTTACGAACCGTTTTTGTCTCTGTCCTTTTGCGGAGTTCAGTGTCTTCATATCAGACAATAATTTGGTTAGGAAAAATGATCCGCCAAAAATACTACTAAAATAGAACTCATTGAAAAATGACTCCTCTGGCGCTACAGGATCCTTCAAGCAGACAAAAGTTCTTGCCCTGCTACAGTATCAGCTAGGAAATCTGTAATCGCTGTGGAAACTAGTAGAACATCTTCCAAAAGGTAGTGTGAAAATGTATGGATTCATTTTAGGGACTATGATTTGGTTTATGATATGAATGACATTTATCCCTTGATGCTGCTCACAGAAATCATGAGGGAATATACAAAGAAGATATATGTAACATGTTGCAGGTGCGGATACACTTTTCTTGGTTATCTGATTAATGATGTTTGCTGTTATTATTATATTTCTGTCACCATGTTTCTTAGAAGGACTTTTCATTTGCTTAACTTGCTCAATTGTATCCAATAACATTAGCATCAGTGCTAATCTAGAACCAGGTGCTATTAATTTCCTCGGTTAGTATTCGAAATTTCCTCGGTTAGTATTCCGACGATTGACGTGGACGAAAGCTTTGTAACAGTTTGTTTACTGCTTGTCCTCTTGTTTTTAGGAGAAGCAATATGTCTTACTGTACTATTGGGATTGCAGAGTTGGCCAGGGCTACCAAGGGGGGTAGAATTTAATCCCAGTGATACCGATCTTCTATGGCATCTTGCTGCAGAAGTTGGGAATGGTCTGGCTGTGCGTCATCCATTTATCAACGAGTTTATTAAAACTGTTGATGATGATAGAGTATTTAATAACAATCATCCTCGAGATATACCTGGTATGCAATCTTGTTGGAAGTAACATCACACCTGTTATTGTATCATCTACTTATCTGTCAGCACCTTCTACGCTTTAACTGCAATCTTTCAGGTGTTAGGCAGGATGGACGTGCATCATACTTCTTCCATAGAAGATCTGAGTCATACAGCAATGAGGGGAGTGCAAATATCAGCTGGAAGAAAATTGGAACCTCTAGATCAATCATCCTGGATGGAACACTGCAAGGTTGCAAGGAGGTGTTTGTCCTGTATGTAGACATGATGAGTGATAAAAGCTCTCAGGACACTTCTTGGAGATTACATCAATATCATATAAGAAACACAGTGAAGGATGGTGGAGAGTTAGTGGCGTCAAAAATATTTTTTGAATCACGGAACAATCTGTGTGAATTGGCTGAGGAAGCTCGTGTTGAGGCTGAACGGGTACCTACTTTCTTATGATGTTCATTCCTATATAATTAGAATTTCTTGTAATACTTGTCTTACGTTTTCACGTCAAGTCTCACCTCATTTGACTTATCACTTATCATTACTAAAAGACACTTGAAGCATGCTGCACCACACACCCCCACCTCCATGCCCATCTGCATCTCCAGAAAAAATTGTTTAGGTTCATTAGTGCTGGAAAAAAGGACATGATTTACGAACCGTTTTTGTCTCTGTCCTTTTGCGGAGTTCAGTGTCTTCATATCAGACAATAATTTGGTTAGGAAAAATGATCCGCCAAAAATACTACTAAAATAGAACTCATTGAAAAATGACTCCTCTGGCGCTACAGGATCCTTCAAGCAGACAAAAGTTCTTGCCCTGCTACAGTATCAGCTAGGAAATCTGTAATCGCTGTGGAAACTAGTAGAACATCTTCCAAAAGGTAGTGTGAAAATGTATGGATTCATTTTAGGGACTATGATTTGGTTTATGATATGAATAACATTTATCCCTTGATGATGCTTGCAGAAATCATGAGGGAACATACAAAGAAGATATATGTAGCATGTTGCAGGTGCCGATACACTTTTCTTGGTTAGATTAATAATGTTTGCTATTATTGTTATATTTCTGTCACCGCGTTTCTTTGAAGGACTTTTCATGCACTTAACTTGCTCAATTGTATCCGATAACATTAGCATCAGTGCTAATCTAGAACCATATGTATCATTTCACTGTTTTCATGCTGATGCTACTGCAAAACTGTGCACTTTTCTGATTTATTTTATTCTTTGTAAACATTATAAGTGGATATTGGTACACTGATTTAGAACCGGATGTGTTAGGTTCCAAGACAGGTAATCCAGATCTGGTGTGTGAAATCCTAATAAATTAATTATTCTTTAAACTTATTTAGTGAACATTGCTATATCAGTTTAGCAGTTGATATTGTTTGTGGTGTCACTGAGATCGATGATCTATGCCTGGTTTATGAGACCCATTTCCAAGAGTAGGGTATTGTAAACGAGTCAAGCTGCTGGAACTCATAAAATGATAATAAAAGCAATGTTGAAAATAACATCTTATTTATTAGCTCAAATGTTTTATACATATAGATTCATATTAACAAATAAATACTCACTGCAGTACTGTATATCCATATGGATGTATATAATTACATCTAGTAAGCATGAGGTTCTGTTTCCTCTTTATTCTTTAACCCTTCTGAGAACCTGGTCCTTTAACCATCTTTTTAAAATTCATGCAGGAAATTTCTTCTGCACCTCCTATTGTAGAGAGCAATCCCATGGATGATAGTTACAACAGTAGGTTGCTTGGTGAAGATGATCCAGGTACCAAAATGTCTTCAAGGGAATGTCAAGAAAACACTGATAATAATAATTCTGCAATGAGTAGTGCTAAACAGTTTTTTGTTGGGAATTCAGGTACCATACCATCCCTAC
>OAMR01000082.1:1182568-1192896 GCA_900205405.1 Echinochloa crus-galli
TTGACCTCTTTTTATTCTGTCTCTTATACACATCTCACCTTCTACGCTTTAACTGCAATCTTTCAGGTGTTAGGCAGGATGGAAGTGCATCATACTTCTTCCATAGAAGATCTGAGTTATACAGCAATGAGGGGAATGCAAATATCAGCTGGAAGAAAATTGGAACCTCTAGATCAATCATCCTGGATGGAACACTGCAAGGTTGCAAGGAGGTGTTTGTCCTGTATGTAGACATGATGAGTGATAAAAGCTCTCAGGACACTTCTTGGAGATTACATCAATATCATATAAGAAACACAGTGAAGGATGGTGGAGAGTTAGTGGCGTCAAAAATATTTTTCGAATCACGGAACAATCTGTGTGAATTGGCTGAGGAAGCTCGTGTTGAGGCTGAACGGGTACCTACTTTCTTATGATGTTCATTCCTATATAATTATAATTTCTTGTAATACTTGTCTTACGTTTTCACGTCAAGTCTCACCTCATTTGACTTATCACTTATCATTACTAAAGGACACTTGAAGTATGCTGGACCCACCCCCGCCCCCACCTCCATGCCCATCTACACCTCCAGAAAATTTTGTTTGGAGTCATTAGTGCTGGAAAAAAGGACATGTTTTACGAACCGTTTTTGTCTCTGTCCTTTTGCTGAGTTCAGTATCTTCATTTCAGACAATAATTCAAAATGATCCGCCAAAAATACTAAAATAGAACTCTTTTAAAAATGAATTTCCATTTTAGGATTGCGCTGAAAAGAAAGATGTGGACTAGACCGTTCACATCCTATGGATAGCTAGTCTTGACACGGAAGATAGAATTGTGTTTACAAACAAGTCATTACTTATTTTATTCATATGTTACAGCCCTTGTAATGATACTTTGTTGTTAGGACATTGCTTTTTCAGCCCTTCTATTTCTATTTCTATTTCTATTTCCTGCTAACCAGAATTGCTGTTGCTTCTGTTTGGGCCTTGACAAGAATGTTGTCTATGGTATCTGGAGGTATTCCTTTATGGGGATTGGTTTATTTTGCACTGTTCATCTGCTTCTCCTATTACTCTGTTTGTAGTTCCTTTGTGGTTTCCTTATTTTCTCTTATCACATATCCTTTTGTCTTGGCAACTGCTTTATTTCTAATTTATATCAGTTTTGTTGTCATTCTTCAAATTTCGTTGTAGTTATTTTCAAGTCCATAATAATTAACCGTTTCAGAATAGTATAAATGCTATTTCCTGAAGCTTAATATGAGTTAGTTTGTTGAGCTTCACACTGAATGTATTGTTATCTCTTGAGAACTTTGCAGGATGTTTCCACACCTAATGTTTCAAGAGAGGAATGTACTGCATGTTTTAACCCCGGAATGTATACTAAGACTGATGAGCTTGATCATATATCTCTTAAAGAGCGCTACAGGATCCTTCAAGCAGACAAAAGTTCTTGCCCTGCTACTGTATCAGCTAGGAAATCTGTAATTGGTGTGGAAACTAGTAGAACATCGTCCAAAAGGTAGTGTGAAAAATGTATGGATTCATTTTAGGGACTATGATTTGGTTTATGATATGAATGACATTTACCCTTGATGCTGCTTGCAGAAATCATGAGGGAACATACAAAGAAGATATATGTAGCATGTTGCAGGTGCTGATACACTTTTCTTTGTCATCTGAGTAATGATGTTTGCTGTTATTGTTATATTTCTATCACCACGTTTCTTAGGAGGACTTTTCATGTGCTTCACTTGCTCAATTGTATCCGATAACATTAGCATCAGTGCTAATCTAGAACCATATGGATATCATTTCACAGTTTTCATGCTGCTGCTACTGCAAAACTGTGCACTTTTGTTGATTTATTTTATTCTTTGTTAACATTATAAGTGGATATTGGTACACTGATTTAGAACCGGATGTGTTAGGTTCCAAGACAGGTAATCCAGATCTGGTGTGAAATCCTAGTGAATGAATTATTCTTTAAACTTATTTAGTGAACATTGCTATATCAGTTTAGGAGTTGATATTGTTTGTGGTGTCACTGAGATCGATGATCTATGACTGATTTATGAGACCCATTTCCAAGAATATGATATTGTAAACGAGTCAAACTGCTGGAACTCATAAAATGATAATAAAAGCAATGTTGAAAATTACATCTAAATTTATTAGCTCAAATGTTTTATACATATAGACTAATATTAACAAATAAATACTCACTGCAGTACTGTATATCCATACGGATGTCTATAATTACATCTAGTGAGCATGAGGTTCTGTTTCCTCTTTATTTTTAACCCTTCTGAGAACCTGGTCCTTTAACCATCTTTTTTAAATTCATGCAGGAAATTTCTTCTGCACCTCCTATTGTAGATAGCAATCCCATGGATGATAGCAACAACAGTAGGTTGCTTGGTGAAGATGATCCAGGTACCAAAATGTCTTCAAGGGAATGTCAAGAAAACACTGATAATAATAATTCTGCAATGAGTAGTGCTAAACAGTTTTTTGTTGGGAATTCAGGTACCATACCATCCCTACATGAAATTGGATGCTCTCATGATCCGCTGGAGGGTACCAAAAATTTGGTAGGTGGCGCTGCAACCTGTGGGAGTGAAAACAGCGAGCTGTTTGTAAGAAAACAGGGGGTCCTTCTGGCTGATGTTAAATCAGAGCCTGCATTAGAAGGTTATGAGATTGACACTTCTGAATCTCCTCAAGAAAATTCTACTCATGCTGAAGGCTCAGTACCATCTTTAGGAGTAAAAGATGAAATAAATGAGTGTGAGTTACCTGGCTTATGTGAGAAAATTTCTTTCAGTTCCCGACAACGCAGAAAAAGGAAAACAACGAGGTATGTTGCATGAATAACTTGTACATTTGCAGTGTATGTTGTAGACCATGCTTATGAATAGCATCTGTGCAGTGATTCAACAGGAAAAACGTTTGAAGAAGATGTTCACGGTAAAGATGAGGGCATTGCTTACTGTTCTCGTCGAAGGAGGACGAAGAAAACAGCCACGTATGCTGCAATAGTAACTTGTCTTTTCTTTTAGGGTTTTGCATTTTTTTGGTGGCACTATGCTCACAAAATTGATGTGCAGGGATTCAATTGAAAAGGCACTTGATGAAGATGCTCCTGGGCTTCTACAGGTGACTATTTGTTGCATATTTAATTATGTACGAATATAATAATCTTTCAGCCTGTGATTCTCTGTGCTTCTTCCTTTTTGGCCTGCAGATTCTTCTGAACAGAGGAATAGCGGTTGAAGAAATCAAACTTTATGGTGCTGAAGAAGATAATGAAATGGTTCCAGATTCTACTGAAAGTAGCTTTGAAGATCTTGAAAATGTCATTGCAAATGTAAGATGTTCTACAGCAGTGCTTAGTACGACAACCAATGCGTAATTTCATATTTGAGAAACAAATAGCAGTTTAATTTGGCAAAAGATTTATGGTCCCACAAATTGACAATAAGTCGCAAACTAGGATTTGAACATTTAAATATGGCTGCCGACTGTGAAGTTGTTATGCTGGGTTTGGTAGGAAAATTCAAATTTTAACAGTTGGAATAGCATAACTGGAAGCAGATTAAATGGTTTTCCAATAAATACACTGTAAGCCGCTCAACTAGATTGAGGAAATAGTGTTTAATACTACCTTTTTTTTTGCAATTGCTGATGTAAATTGGTTATTTGTTGCGACCCTTTCTGTTGACATAAAAATTGGTATGCTAAAATCATGGTAGTACTATATAGTATCCTCTAATAATGGGAGCTTTGCATCAGGAAATGATACTTGCTAGCAATCTGATAGATATCCAGAGTCTGCCACTTACTGTTTGGACTTCATAGCAGCTTAAATAACTAGTAGAGTGAACATGAATTATGCTAGAAAGGACAGATCTTGACCCCTGGAAAATAGTTAAGTTACCAATAAGAATGTTACATGGTCAAAACTGTTGGGCTCTTCATGTATTTCTCTTGACATTGTGCACTCTACATTGCTCCCACCAACCCCCAACGCACACACAAAGCTCAAACCAGACCTCATACCATGTTTATGTGGCATTCGTACGTGCCAATGTGGAAGCCATATAGGACACGGGGGCTAGATTGACCCAAGAAGCAAATATTAAAGGACTTAATTGGCCGTTTTGAAATATGAGGGATGAAATTGAGCCTGTGACCAAAGTTGAAGGACCAAATTGGCTATTCCGCCTATTTGTATCTATAAACTTGTTGCCTGATTGAGATTTTGAGGGACTGTAGTTGCATCTTTTGTGTTATGGACTAATGCTATTTGCTCAATGTGCAGTTATTTCCAAAGAGAACTTCTCTGTTGAAACTGTCAGTAGCTAGACATGAAAAAGGGGAAAGGGCTATTTACTGCTTATCCTGTTTAATTTCTCTTATTGAGCAGGTATTTGTCATGCAAGCAGACATTCTACCCATTAAGTCATTTGGCCATTTCATGCGGACTTGAGAGCTTTATTATTATTTTTTCTCTTGTAGTCGCGCTACCTTCAATTCCGTGACTGCCCTGTGGAATGGGGATGGTGCAGGGATCTCCAATCCTTCATTTTTGTATTTAGAAGCCATAATAGGTGCCTCTTATCCATTAATCTTTGTCCGATATTCTTTGTCAAAATGGTTGAAAGGCTTGTTTTAATGGTTGCCTTTTCATCGCTACACAGGATAGTTCTTGAACGTCCTGAGTATGGTTATGCAACATACTTCTTTGAGGTTGTACAATCACTGCCAATAGAATGGCAGATCCGTCGGCTGGTTATTGCAATGAAGCTTAGTGGCTGTGGAAGGACAGCTCTTATTGAAAACAGGCCATTACTGGTAAGGCTTCTCGCTTCCATGTGCGTTTTCTTTTTTCAAGGATTTAAAAACTGGCTACAGGCCAGTCACCTACCCAGTAGTGATTACATGTTGTAACTGGGCTGATTGTGCAACCTAACCTGAGATTATGTGATAACAAGTAGGGGCATCCGGTGCATGTGGAATGCCAAGTATATGGCCTAGAAGAGCCACTGATTTTTCCTTTTCAGTTTCTTCATGTTATTCCATGCTGCTGATTATGGTTACAATATATGTATATATGCTAATTTTATATGCACCCGTAAGGACTTGGTGGTTGAACTGGAACGTGGCTTTCTCCCAGTTTTCTGAATCCTGGTCCAGCTCAGCCCATTTATGCTACTTCCTGGTCCAAATAAAATATTGACTTCTCTTGCTGTAAAGTTGTTAAGATGAGTTCTTTCAGTTAACCTTTATAAGATAGGGTCCACTCTAATATTTGTGATCTCTAGACGGACACTCAGGTGCTTGCTAGGTTGAGAGATGAGAACTCATGTCTTGTTGCTTTGTTCTGCTTCCTTATATTTCAGGTAGGTGAAGATTTAACAGAAAGCGAGGCTCATGTTTTGGAAGAATATGGCTGGATAAGAAACACTGGGCTAGGCACAATGGTCAGCTACCGTGATCGTGTGGTCCATGACAGGTGGACTGAGAAGAGTGTTGCAGATTGGAGGGCAAAGATAGGAAAGCTTCTAATGACTGGTTATGCCGAGGGCCAATCAGTCACAATTCATAGTCCCAAGAAATTAGCTGACCTGTTGGAAAATACTGGGGATGCTGAAATGGAAGTAAAGTTGGAGGATCCTTTTTGAGAGATCTGTTGTACATATGTACAATATGTACTTTGTAGTATGTAGTGCTGAAAAAACCTATGGTTGTACAAAAGTAAACTTGTAACTTTCGCCCAGTTAACTTTAACTTGTTTGGCCTAGACTAGGCTAGTGATGGGTGGCCTATATATGTGCGCCTCTGTAGTTTGGAGCATAGCGATATTGATGTAACTGTTGGCAGGGCGGTTTAGTCCGGTTGAATATACTTGGGTCGTAGCGATATGGAGCACCCGGGTTCCTGTTCTCTATTGAAATAACGTGGCACTTGTATATTTGTAAATTGAATTTATTAACGATTATTTTTGTTCCGGGGAAGTTAGCTTCTTTTCGCAAGTAAAGAAGTTGGCTTCTTGCACTTGTAATATTTGTAGGTTGAATTCACTCGTGTATTTTTGTTCCAGGTAAGTTAACTTCTTTTCGCAAGTATTATAGCTGTCAAACAAATGTGGTATCAGGTTCTATTCCGCGGGTTTTATTAAGGCGATGAATTTGTTGTCGTCTCCCGGAATATTTTCATCAAAGAAGCATGTCGCGTAACAATGAAGCTACAAGTCCATTCATCGAAAGAGGTTCCGATTTCCGACAACATTTTCTTTTTTAACCCTTCATACGACGAGCACAAAATCGAAAGGAAAAAAAAACATAACTGCAGACACTTCTATTTCGAATGTTATTTCTGGCAGCAGTGTAACATCTCAAATTCTACATTCTGAAAAAAAAATCAATTCCTGCCTTTGAGGATTTTGGACACTGCCCGAATAGTAGAAGGCGTGGTCCGGCAGCACCCACCGATGAGGCTGGCCCCGACCTCGTGCCATCTCTTCGCGAGCGCGTCGAAGCTCTTGTGACCCGAGCACTCCGCCGACTGCCATGCATACGGAGTTAGTTTGTTGGCAAAAAGCTGTGGGATTTTGTCCAGAAAGGGCACAAAAATACGATGTCCACTCACCAGCCACCTCTTTGCTCTCCCATCCCAAACCTCGCCGCTGTTCGGGTAAACAGCAATCGCCTTCTTCGTTTGCTGATGGAAACAAAAGGTAGAATTGATTAAACAGAAGCATACAGATCATGTTTAGACAACTGAAGAACTGGTATAAAGGTCAGAAAGGAACTGCAGTGGAGAGATTAGTTTGCAGACCTTCCTGAATTCGCATATGATTCCCTCGATGAACTGAGGCGGGGTGCAGTTTACTCCAACAATGGCCACCTTCTCGCTCGCGTTCAGGATCTGAAGGCAGTCTGCAAAGCTTTCCCCAGAGCACAGATGCTTGCCGTCCACGGAGCTGAAGCAAATCCAAGATGGGATCTGGATGTTCTCCTCCTCTAGAAGCTCAACCAATGCCTACACGCGAAAGGTTTATTCATTTTCACTGGGACATGTGTTGGAACATCAGCTCAACCGGCGCTTCTTGAACTATAAACAGCAATTCACTTCACGTTGGTGTTCGGATTCAGAATTACCTGTGCCTCCATTTTGTTGGGAATGGCCTCAAATGCAATCAGATCAGGGCCAGCACCTGCAAGGACCTGCAGCCGGCGCCTGTGGAAGTCCTTCAGTTTCTCAGTTGTGATGTCAACTCCATATGATCCACTGTAAGATCCAAGATGCAAGTGTCATAGATGTACATTAAAACAAGATAGCATGTATCATGAAAATACATAAAAATTGCTAATGCTACTTCATCATTAATATACCGATGTTACCTGTACTCTGATCCATCAGCAAGATAAGCTCCATAGCTTCCAATGGATGCAGCGACTAGGGCACGGTTGTAAATAGGCTTCAACTTCCTTAGGGTGGACTTCCAGAATTCGTCCCGCGCTTCCAGGGCCAGTTTTACACTTGTTTGCAGCAAATCTTCTGCCTCATCCAGAGACATTCCTCTTGCTAGGAATCCTGGGATCGTTGCCTGCAGGGAAAAATAGGTGAATTCCTATAACTAGTAACCTTTGAACCTCAATGGAATTCAGACATGAAAAACCAGAAGGTACCTGGTAGGATGATGAAATGATGACGTCGGCACCTGCTTCAAGGTACTGCAGATGAACCTGCACAGGTACAATAAAAAGTAAAATGTCAACATGGTGGCATTTTTAAAGCTTGAAATTGATGTCCTTATGTTCTTACAGCATTCAATCCCATAGACTGATAAATGGGTCAAGATGTATTGGTGTGTATATCCTGCCTACCGGCTGCTGTTTCAAAGGTTTTGCGTCAGATTACTATTCAGGATTTCTGTTGTGTTCATTGATAAATGGTTTCAATTTTTTGCATATTTCTGAATTTCTAGTGTTATAGTGTCTAGTTTAAACAAGAAACCTTTACATAAAGGCATAAGTGTTGAAAACAGCTGCTCTCCTGCAATATTTTGAAGAAAAAGAAGATGGAACTATGGAAGTCTGAGGCCGAGAACGTTGACACTGAGAAAGGTTGAAATCCACAAAGCTATGTAGTTGGTAACTTGATATCCGTCCAAAGCGGAAAAGTAGTATTAAAAAAAACGGAAAAGGTGTAAAGGAGGCATATGAAAAGAAAGGGGAATTCTTGTGCTGGACACCGGTCACCACCGTCACCCAACGAGGAACGAGCCGAGAATTCAAAGTCTGATCCTCTGCCACCTTTGACTTGGTTTATTTGACCTAAGCAACAGGCTCATAGACTGTGTTTTTTTTTTCAAAAAAGAAAACAAACTTCACAAAAAAAAAATCAAGCGGAATAGATCTCTACTCGATTGGCCTAAACAATTACATGTAGAGTCACATACATGCATATAGTAGCGCAACAATTATTTTTTTGCCACGGTGAAAAGAAAAAATTTGATCTGCTGTGGCATTGCATCGAGCACATGATGGGTGCAACGTGCGCCGTGCCTATAGTCTGTCGTGACTCCCAAGTACGCAATGCGAAGCAACCGGTGGCGTGGCGCTGGCAACGAGACGCTCTCCATCTGTTACCATGACGGGTGAGCTAGCATCTATCCACATGCCGGCACGTCGGCGGGGAGGAGGAGGAGCGGCGGTCAGGGGAGCTGTTCTTACCTCCTTGACGAGGTGCGGCCTGTTGATGAGGCACGCGGCGCTCCAGAGCGGGTCGTTGATGTCGGCGCCGAGCGCCTCCAGCTGCGTGGCGAAGCCGCCGTCGATCACCGCGCACCCACCCGCCTTCGCCACGAGCTCCTCCACCACGCCCATCTCCGCCCGCCGGCTCACGCGCAACTCGCCTCGGCAACGGGAGGACGCAGAGAGGCAATGAGATGAGATTCAGACCTTGCTGCGACGACGTGATCAAGGGAAGAGATATATTGGTGAGATGAGAATGTGATGGCAATATTGGGTAGGTAAAGAACGACTAAATTTGGCGACAAGGCAAGCAATCCAAGTGGCGATTTCGAGCCTACCAAAAACCGAGGAAACGAACGAACGCGGACTGGTTCCTGGGGTAGGTGCGGTCGCAGCCCAGCTGGACCTGGACAGTCGAGTCCAGGACCAGGATGGCAGGCAGGTTGCTTCAAGTTTGAACCGGCGCCGCGCAACAAGATGCGTGATATTGTTGTGATAGCAACGCATAGAGATAGAGTGGGACGGATTTAAAGGGCCATGAAATCTGTCCTTTTAATTCCATTCCATAATTCCATCCATCTAGGAATCATACCGACGCGCTGCGTCGTGGCATCATTCGGTGCTCCATGAGCCGTGGAATCTGGAAAACACATGGGCGGCGTTGACCTTTTGGGTCAGGAACCAGTCACCAGAGGCAGGTGTTTGGGAATTGGGAGCAGCCCAAGTTTGACAATGTTTATGGCGAGTGCCGCCGGGCCAATCTTGACGAGAAGAACGTGACGTGACGCGTTGGACCAAGCAAAAACCGGTTTAGTCCACTCTAGGAATTGGGCGCGGTGCAACGACCAAGGAGTGAAGGACCGGTAATCGGTTCATTCCACACTACGGATTGGGTAACGTTGAACTGAACCAACCCCAGAATCTGAACCAACGAGACCAGCCAGTTGGGACTTTTCAGTTTCTACAGGTTTGGACTTTGGACTGTGGACCAACAGCACCAACTCAGCTAGCTTCGGCCTTTGTGGATGCCCTCTCCCTTGGCAGCAAGTTGGGCTGCTTCGGCCTTTGTGGATGCCCTCGCATTGCGTTCGTTTGGGCTGGAAGTGGCAGGTCGAATAAATTGCCTGGGCTCGGAACCATTGGGCCTATGGGTCGGTCAATCAGGCCTGCGTCCGCCCAACTGCCCAGGATTCATATATGACTTCCGAAAGTTTATTGGGCTTGTTAGCTTCCAGTGTTTGAGATTTGTGCGGCCAACATGGGCCGCACGATCTCCATAGTCTTCATCCCGAGTCCCGACGGGCGGACGCTCGAACGCCGTCGGCGCCGACGGGACGACGAGGCCGGAGGAGCCGTAGCCGGGCGGAGGGGTGGGAGGCGGGCGGGAGCGGGTCGGCGGCGAGGGTGCCGCCGGCCGCGGGCGGTGGTCGAGGCGGCGGTGTTAGGGTTTCGGGTTTCTGGGGCTGGGGGTGGGGAGGAGGTCTCCAATGGCTGCCGGACCTAGAGAAGAAAGAGGGCGGTGGAAGGGCTCGACCGGCGGTGGGCTGCGGTGTGCGGGCGGGTGGCAAGGCAGCTCTCG
>OAMR01000082.1:1193083-1232958 GCA_900205405.1 Echinochloa crus-galli
ATCGGCAGCCGCCGGAGGCAGACGGCGGCGGCGGGCGGTCGGCAGCAAGGCGGCGTGCCCCGGGCGTGGAGGCGTCGTGTTTCTGACTCCTGCGAGGCCGCGCGATGCCGCGATGGAAGGCGCAAAAACCTAACAGGCGGAGAGATACAGATACTACGCAGGATACGAGTAGCCAAGCATCGTCGATTCATATTCTTCTTTTTTTTAGCCACCGCAAGTCCGTAAAGGCTTAATGGACTTAAACTCTTAATGGGCTGAATTATTTATATAATATACTTGGAGATTAACAGGCCATTGGAGGGTGCCAGGCCCCCCAGCCCCACCTCCCTCCGCCACTGGGCGCGGCGGAGGCGACGGCGGGGGCGGCGGACGAGCGGAGGAAGAAGAAGAGGTGGGGCGCGGTCGAGCGAAGAAGAAGAGGTGGGGCGGCGAGGGCCGCTGATGAGTCGCCGTGGCCTCTAAGCCAGCGCTCCTATCTGGCTTCCGTAAGCTAGATAGGAGCCCCCACAACTGCCACCTGCCATCCGCCGCCCCGCGCGGAACGCCGAGAACCACCGCCGCCGGTCCGATCCCAATACTAGCAACAACCAACTCCCCAAACAGCCATGCGGTTACTCCTACGCCATCCGTCGGCGTCCCGGCGATGACTCCACGCGCGCTGCTGCGGAGACGTGCCCGTGCCCGAGACGGCCGCCGTCTCGAGCCCGTCCCACGGGGTCTCGCCGCGCGTCAGCAACCGCGGCGGAGCCGTAGCCGGTGCCGGAACACCCCGTGCCTTTCTTTTCGCGTGCCGTGGATTCGCCGCACCAGAGGAGGATGCAATGCCAGGCCCTTTTCCCGTCGGCGCCGACGGCCGACCGGCCATTCCTTGTCGTCTCTGGCCGGCTGCGGCCGCGAACGCAGACCGGCCTGTGCCCCGTGGGCCGAGATCAGCCGCGGCAGAGAAGAGCCACAAGAATAGAATGGCGTACGTGATGGTTTCATCAGTCATGGCTCTAACCGCGAAACAGAAAGGCTGGGAAGCGGCTGCGTACGTGGCTGTTCCAGAGCTCACGTCAGAGTAGTGTTGGTTTCTTCTTTCTTCTTCTTCAGAGTCAGACTGTCAGGAGTTGGTTCTTCAGCCGGCCCCGTACAGCCACGAGCTGACAAATTCTTTGTTTGATCGTGCCTATATTCAGTACGGCAAGTCTGCGCGGCGAGGGTGTTGGCCTGTTGCCGGCTTGCCGCTGCCGCCGTCGCATCTCGAAATGAAGAGGCCCCAACACCCAACCGTTCCAAGGACGAAGCGAAGCGCACAACAGCGACCCGTCACTGCAGCTCGTTCGATGAGTAGTTTCTTTCTATCTGGCTTCGTTGACCTGAAAGAATTGCCAGCCGAGACGAGGCGATGTGATGGAACCCAATGGACGATCTAGCCATGCATGCATGGTTTGACTTTGCTTGCCAAACACGCACGCACCGTACCTCAGCCGCTCGTTTAATTCGTGTCACAATGGATTGCCATGGGAGTTTAGGCCCCCCACAGTGGCGAAGTTAGAAATTGAAAGTTGGGGACTGAGTTGCTCCTTTCTCTTTCTTCTTTCCTTCTTATTTCTCTTCATATATGGTTAGAAATTGTAAGGGCTCCATCGGTTCTAAGGGGTAGGGGGCCGAAGCCCCCTAGCCCACTGCCGGATCGACATCTGGCCCCCACCACCACAAAAAAAAACAGAGAGAGAAGAAGGAACAACCCGCTGCTGGATCGACGCCTGCACCATAAAAAAACAGAGAGAAGAAGGAACACTATGTGAAGAAGAAGAATACACAAAACCTATAATGTACGTTCAAAAATGATAGTCATCTTATTCAACAAAAAGTCAAACTTTATAAACTAATTATATGTATATTTAATATATAAAATCTGCATCAATATATTTGTAGCCGAAATGGTTTTGATATTACATTTAGTTTTAACGATTAACTTTATATTGTTAGAAAAATTAATGGTAAAAAAATATCTTGGGAAAACTTTTCTCTATCCAGAATGTGTCTATGTGTCTATCATTTCTGAACAAAGGGAGTACTCCCTCTGTTTCCCTCTGTTTCAAATTATATATAGTTCATTTGACTTTTTTACTCTAAGTTTGATCGTTCATCTTATTTAAAATTTTGTACAAATTATCATATTTTTTTATAATGGCTTGCTTTATTAACATAAATTCTTCAAAAGTGACTAAATTTGACTATATTACACTTTTTTTTGAATAAGACGAGCGGTCAAACTTATGATAAAAAAATCAAACAAACTATAATTTGAAACGGATGGAGTATATGATAGGCCACTTGAAAACCATAGTACAATCATATTGGGGTAAAGAAAACGAATCAGCAGGAACTTAACCATGACTTGCTTGTACTCTCTCTCATTTAGGACAGCATCGATGACCAGCATTTGCTCTGAAATTTTATTCTGCATGTTTCTTTTAGAGCTAGCATGAGATGGTCACTTTTTTTTTTGAAAGACATATGGTCACGTTTGTGGCCTCAAATTCAGAAGCACGTTCCCTCTGGGAATGAATGAGCCGATGTGAGCTCAACAACGATCATCCTCATTTGATAATGAGAGTATGTAGGTCCGAGTCCTTTCCGAGCTCAATTAGGTTTCTATTCTCTCAACTGTCATCGCCTTTCAGCGGTGATGAGTAGCATCACACATACCACATTGCTGATGATTGCTGATGTTACGTTCCTAGCGTGGGCTGGCCATGCCCAACCATGTCCGTTGATGGGCCGGCCTCCCAAACCTCTCTCCTGCCTGGCTGACCCCGTACTATATGAAATCGCAACCCACACGGCCAGGCGCGACACGGTCAGGTCGCCGGTCTCGTACGCACGGCGAGGCGCATAAAAAAATGTGGCGGAAGGCTCTTGTCACGACCAGCAGCAGATTGGTTTACGTGTGCATCATCGGGCCTGGCCAGCCCAATGATGGATCGGTCTAGATCAGCTCACCTGCACACGATGATTACTTTGAAATCTTAAAGACGGATTAGGAAACGGTTGGTTGAACCGTTGGGTCTAACCGCGCGGCAAACAACAACGGCATCATCATCTATTTTTATTTAGCTGACGTGCGCTTTTCCGAAAGGGACACTGCGTGATGAGACCCGGGCGTGACGACTTGAAAGATTTTGTATGTTTTCATCAGTGTTTATTTGTACAGATCTAGCGGCATCATCAGTGTTTTCATCACACCTGCAGCAGCAGTCGTACGTTCTGGTTAGCTAGCTGCGTCTAGTTGCACTTGCACCGCTGCAGTTCGCAATCGTGCGTGCTTAATTAGCTCATACGTACTATTACGGGAAGCAATGGATATCAGGGTCGGAAGGCGTCGGTTTCCTTGCAGGCTTGCACACTGCGGACGAGATGGTGGGTATGCAGCCGTGCAGATCAGTTCCTAGCTAGTTTACAGCAGCATACAGCATGCATATGTCACTATGTCAGTGTGTTATCACATACTTAATGCTTAAACATAATGAATAAGCAAAGCTGCATCTTACAGGTACATAGTACGTACGTAGGAAATTTGATCGCCAAATGCCTCAACCACTACATAGTATATCTAGCCCCCGTCCTATTAGTAGGTGCACAAAAGAAGAAAAAAACTATCGTACGAATAACTGATATGTACACTACGATCGATCGATCGACGAGCAGAACCATCAATATGAAAGGGAAGCTGCATCTTACGTAGTACTACCACACAGCTGAAGCTACACATGCACAAAAATCCGACAAAATATGTAAGCGTTCCGCCTCTACTACGGATCTACCCATCCACCAACCTAAAGTACAGCCCCCCATGCATTTCCTGAAACAAATTGACTTTCCGGCACGCAATTATATAAGCAAAACACAGGTGATGCATAAACTAAGACTGCATCAGGCCGGCGGTTAAATTAGCAGATCTCTCCAAGTCAGTCTAACGCAATTGGCCTCGCTAGCTGACAGCTACCCCAGTACGTGATCTCAAGACCCGGCCAGTGCATATGATTGATCATCTGACAGCTACTTGCTCTCCCATTTAGCTCAGTTTAATTAACCAACCGAGGCGATCGACCGATGCCGTCGTGAAGCTGAAAACTGAAGAAGAATCTAGGCCTAGGCGTCGTCGAATGAAGTGTTTTCTTCGGATCAGATCACCCTACCGGCGACCAAACTCACCAACGCCCAACTACACACAGACCAGGTCACCATTATTCATAGCAGCTAGCGGTTCGAGACCGGCCGGATACGCATACGCCGCAGGATTGGCCCCCGGCAGATCAGATGCCTTTCTTTCTAGCTTCATCAACTTTCTAGTCGCGCAGCTGCAGCCTGCAGGCTCTTGCTCCAGCATCTGACGACCGGGTCACGTATCGCCCGCGAGCACGCGCACGCGTATGAAAAAGGATGAAGCCGAATGGCGGGGGTGCGCACGCACAGTTGAGTTCGTTGAACCGTAGGGAGGTGATTGGTATTGATGGCGGCAGATGGATAACCCTTGTGCGGAGGAGTATAAGCCAAGCTTTGACCTGATATATATATATATATATAATTCTTTGTACATCTGTATATATGAAGGATATGTACAAGGATGCGATGACGGTTGTCCGCACTTACGGTGGAGACAGTAGTGATTTTCCAAATAAAATAGGTCTGCATCAGGGGTCAGCATTGATCCCTTATTTATCATATTGGACTTTGATTGCCATTAGTCCTCTCGTTTCTACGCCCTGTTTGTTTGGATTGTTTTCAGCAAGCTAATAGTGTTTTTCTCTCAGCGAAAACCAGCGCCAGCCACCAGCTAAACGAACAGGGCGTTGAAGCAAGTCAAGCGGCTTCCGATCCCTTGTTGTATGTTGTCAAGTTGAAGTTTGGTGTGCTAGCTACTGTACTGTCAGAGTCACCTCGAGTCGTCGTCGTCTTGCTCTTGCTGGTATGGAGGACACTGCAGGTTAGTAATGTACCACTGACTAATGAGGTATGATAGGCCCGCGATCAAATTTGCAGGTGAGATGTCAAAAATAGTATCCAACCAGAATCGCCTGAGCTTGACGATTGATACATATACCGATATTTTCCAATCGGAATCGGTACGCAGACATGCTCGATCGATTCATAACCGCATGCATGTATGCAGGTATATGGTTCATATTTCATATATCTGTAGCAGATGTGGGCTTTTCAGGGTTAATAATAAGTCACTGTCTCCCATTCATAACCTACTTCTCGCTGGGAATGAAGATGCATGGACGGATGATAGAGGAAGGCGCGCGCGCGGCATGCGTACGTGTTGTTTTCTTGCAGGTAAAAGACAACGTCTAGCACGCATGTCAGAATCGGTTTAGATTAGCAGTTACCATTAATACGCTGAGAGCGGCTGAAATATACTAATTTACGTACATCACTGTTGCTTGCTTGCAGCAGAGATGTTACGTGCACTAATCTGAAAATTCAGAACGAAGGAAAAAGAAAAACAGGTGTGGTTGTGGTCCAGATGATACTGTATCATCTATGAGGCCCGGTCGTCTCACACCACATGGCGAGTATGTAGTACAGTAGAGACGTCAACCAAACAGGATAGCACCTGCAGGCCGCATAAATGGCGGTGTGGGTTCATCATCGCTCACGAGCTTTCCGATGATGTGCCCGGTAATGGTGTACGTACACACCACGCGGGGAGGGAGCAGAGAAGAGACGGAGGACGACGACGTGTTCAGAGCGGCGTGCATTGCGTAGCTTCTCGGCTCCCAACCCCCAACTCCAAATAGAGACAGCCTGCCTGCCCTGCCCATGCGCCATGCGTCCAGAGCCCAGACCAAATCCGAGCTGCTGGCTGCTGCCGCTACAAGCACCTCCTGTACTACGCAGGGGAAGAAGAGGCGTGCTGTTTTGTTGCAAATATTATTGCGCTATTATTAAACCAACAATAAAACCAAGAAATGAAAGATACGGGGATGGGGACATCGCACTATTGTTTGGGCGAAAATAAAGCCAAGATATTGCAATATTGTTGGGGCATTCATGCCGGAGTAGTCTCAGTTTTGGCTCACCTGAAAGCAGCGCCGGTCGCAGCTGAGGCTCGTCTCCTCTCAAGTCTGAACTCTTTTTGAGCAATATCAAGCCTGAACTCGGTCTGAAAGTCCAAACGAAACCATGGCTGAACATGTCTGTTGACGCAGCCTGGTAAATATTCAATTTTCAAGGTGCGGTCTGGACACCATGCAGGACAACTTTTTCTCCTCCTGAGCTTTAGATTGGCCTGTTGCAGGCTACTACGTTAATCCTTGCACTGGACCGGAGCGGACCGGATCCGGACCACCCTGCTACTGTATTTAATCTGCTCCTAGAAACTGGGAGATAGGGCCCGGGTGGTTAGTATAGATGAGCAGTTGTGCGCTTTATGCCTTTATCTATTGTCATTCGGCACCAGCACCTTCCAAAAAGCTTTGAATTTGGCTCAGGTCGTTGCATATGCGATATGCAAACGAAACGGCTTTATTTTGTCAAGATTTCAGCGTGCTCCTTTATTGGTGAGCTCAACTCAAACCTTTATCAAGATGATACTTGCAACCTTATCCTCGATCAGAAGTCTCTTAAGTCTTGCTCACAACCTTACCCTCTGAAGTCTGAACCACTGCATTTTTAGAAGTACAAGAAAAAGAAATGATATATCAGGGCTGCACTTCTTCCACATCTGCAAGTACACGTACTTGAAGCCATCAAAAGATGACTGGACAGCAGGAGACCTCATACCAGTGTTAGAGATTTTGTCCAAACGGAGCATGCAACGCATCATGCTGCAGTGAAATGATCGGATCGAGCTTAAGCAAAGCATTAAGGTTTTGCAGGTGCATTGTGATGCCGACCCGACACATGCGAGTGCTGCAGTGACTCTATAAGCATACACCAGCACTTGTGGTCAGAGAAAAAAAATATACAGTGCTGCTTCCAGAAACCAGTCTGATCATGAGTTTTTGCTGGAGAACGATAGTGGTTTTCCTTTTCCAGAGCAGGTGAACGGCATCTCACGATATCTCAATCATCTAATCTCTCCAAATGAGGGAAAATGTAGGCAGAAACAGTGGTGCGATGCTTGCCAGTGCATCATGATGCAAGAATTGGGTGAGCCGGAACTATGGTGGACCTTCACAATCCAGCAGGGCTTTAATTATTGTGCAAGCAGAAGGTACGAGCAAGGGATTAATTTGCACATGTGGCAGTCCTGAAGCCGTTGTCATTGCATAGCCTCTGATCTGGTGGTCGCACAAGCAAGCAAAGGTAGCCAAATCAAGGCAAGCATTGCATGTGTCGCCGTGCATGTACAACAAAGTTACCAGCCGCAGTCACTATATAAAGTACCCCTGCTGGCCGTTGTACCACATGTCTGCGGACTGTAAAATGTACGTACTAGTGAGATCCAAGTAAAAAGACACGTAGAGCAGGAGTCCTGCCAGTTCCTTGATGCTTCGTGCTAGGATCTCTCTAGAAGTGACCTCTTTTTATTTCTTTTTTGAAACGCTAGAAGAGAACTTTTCCCTTACCAGATTATACTGTCCACAGTTACTTTCATCACTGGAATCGTGCAGACGCCTGATCCAACATGGGAAATATGTGTTGCATTCATCTGTACCTCTCTGCTGCCCTTTTTATTTCATTCAAGCCAACATCTGTACCTTGATTAGCTACCAGCATGAATGGTGTCAGATTCAGATGCAACTACGATTGCTTTACCTGATCCGCACCTCACCGATTTCCCTCGCTTCTCTCATGTATTTTTTTTTTCCTTTTCCGAAACCACTGATGAAGCTCGCCTGAACCAGCCTGCAGCTCACTTCAGCATGGCAACGGCGTGAAGAACCCCCCAACGACTAGCCTGGCAAAACAGACGCAACGGTGTAGACCCACGGGGGTGCCCGCAGTCTGCTGAAATCCGACCGTTTTGTACGATTTGTATGTAGCTGCTCGTTTCTATCTTCTGCTGAGTTCTGATGACGATCTCGATTCAGAACGATACAATTCACAACCGACGCTTTCTCTCTCTGTGTGTGAATGAAAAGGAAACAGTGCCAAAGTAGTCTTGCCAATGCTAGCAAGCAGCGGCAGCGCCGCGTACCTTGGCCGTTGGCAAATGGACGATCGACACCGCCAGCTCGCCATTAACAGCCGGTCCAAGTGCGCGCTAGGCAAGCCGCGAAAACCATAGTGCCGTTCCTGCGCATGATCCTTGCCGTTCTCTGCGCAGCCGATGATGATCTGATTCTGATCGACCGATCCCTCATCGCTAGCTAATTCCTCCCACCGCTGTCTGTCGCTGTTTTCCCCGAAATTGCTCACCAAAACCCCGTGCGTGCGCGCGTGCCTGCGGGTGCAGGGCAGCCTGCAGGCGATGGCGTCATGCGAGCAAGGCCCGGAGAGCAGGCGGGCGGGGGCCAACCCCTAACTCCCTCCGGTTGGTGGCGGTAGCCCGGCTCTCATTTAAACTACCCATCTGCCCCGGATTTAATTAAGTTACAGGCTCGCGCCCCGGCTGAGGCTCCCCCCACTATATTAAGACCCCACCACGGCACCACCTCCTCCGCAAACAAACTCCACTCCACCCGGCCTGTCCACCACTCCACCCCACACAACCCCGCACCGCACCGCATCACCCGGCTCTTCTTCCCACTGCGCGCCGCGCACCGCAACGCACGCCACGCTGTTGCAGCGCCTGCCTGCGGAGAGCAGAGGCAGCCGTGGCCGGAGCGTGAGGAGGGAGTGACCAGCGAGGTGAGCCGAGCCGCGCCGCGCGGCGAGGGGCCGGGGCAAGAACAACAAGATGCCGAGCGGCGGCGTGTCCTCGGGGTCGGTGAACCTCAAGTACGTGAAGCTGGGGTACCAGTACCTGGTGAACCACTTCCTGACGCTGCTGCTGGTGCCGGTGATGGCGGCGACGGCGCTGGAGCTGGCGCGGCTGGGCCCCGGCGAGCTGCTGACGCTGTGGCGGTCGCTGGAGCTGGACCTCGTGCACATCCTCTGCTCCGCGTTCCTCGTCGTGTTCGTCGGCACCGTCTACTTCATGTCGCGGCCCAGGCCCGTGTACCTGGTGGACTACGCCTGCTACAAGCCCCCCGCCAGCTGCCGGGTGCCCTTCGCCACATTCATGGAGCACACGCGCCTCATCAGCGACGACGACAAGAGCGTGCGCTTCCAGACCAGGATCCTCGAGCGCTCCGGCCTCGGCGAGGACACGTGCCTCCCGCCCGCCAACCACTACATCCCGCCCAACCCCAGCATGGAGGCGTCGCGCGCCGAGGCGCAGCTCGTCATCTTCTCCGCCATCGACGACCTCGTCGCCCGCACCGGGCTCAAGCCCAAGGACATCGACATCCTCGTCGTCAACTGCAGCCTCTTCTCCCCGACGCCCTCGCTCTCCGCCATGATCATCAACAAGTACAAGCTCCGCAGCAACATCCGCAGCTTCAACCTCTCCGGCATGGGCTGCAGCGCCGGCCTCATCTCCATCGATCTCGCCCGCGACATGCTCCAGGTACTGTACATACATACTCGATTCATTCATTCCGATCGAGATGATGATATTGACAGCTAGAATTAAGCTGCTGGAGTGATCGGACAATTATAATTTATAACGCACGCGCCCGCGACATGCATGATCGATATCAGGTGCACCCCAACTCCAACGCGCTGGTGGTGTCGACGGAGATCATCACGCCCAACTTCTACCAGGGCAGCCGGCGCGACATGCTGCTGCCCAACTGCCTGTTCCGGATGGGCGCGGCGGCGATCCTGCTGTCCAACCGGCGGCGCGAGGCCCGGCGCGCCAAGTACCGGCTGGTGCACGTGGTGAGGACGCACAAGGGCGCCGACGACCGCGCCTACCGCTGCGTGTACCAGGAGGAGGACGACCAGGGCTTCTCCGGCATCTCGCTCTCCAAGGAGCTCATGGCCATCGCCGGCGACGCGCTCAAGTCCAACATCACCACCATCGGGCCCCTCGTGCTGCCCATGTCGGAGCAGCTGCTCTTCTTCTTCCGCCTCGTGGGCCGCAAGCTCTTCAACAAGGCCTGGAAGCCCTACATCCCCGACTTCAAGCTCGCCTTCGAGCACTTCTGCATCCACGCCGGCGGCCGCGCCGTGATCGACGAGCTGCAGAAGAACCTTCAGCTGTCGGCGCGCCACGTGGAGGCGTCCCGCATGACGCTGCACCGCTTCGGCAACACCTCCAGCAGCTCCCTCTGGTACGAGCTCGCCTACATCGAGGCCAAGGGCCGCATGCGCCGCGGCGACCGCGTCTGGCAGATCGGCTTCGGCAGCGGGTTCAAGTGCAACAGCGCCGT
The DNA here is from genome assembly GCA_900205405.1 of Echinochloa crus-galli. Lineage (NCBI taxonomy): Eukaryota > Viridiplantae > Streptophyta > Magnoliopsida > Poales > Poaceae > Echinochloa > Echinochloa crus-galli. Next base: position 1,203,442 of record OAMR01000082.1, read on the forward strand.
CTGGAAGTGCCTGCGCAGCATCAAGACGCCCACCAACGGGCCATGGGATGACTGCGTCGACCGCTACCCCGTCGAGATCCCGGATGTCGTCAAGCTGTGACGAGCGAGCTGAGCTCTGCCGCCGCCGCCGTACTGCATGTACCTGTATGTACGTCCCGCGAAGCGTTTCGCTTAAGAATTTGGAGCTTTGTGCTGCTTTGTTTTGTTCTTTCTTCTTCCTTCTCTCTTCGATCTCTTCCTTTTTTTTCGCTTGTTAATTGAAGGGGTAAAAGTCCATATATACTTTGGTTGCTGGATGTGTCACACAAGGAATGATCATCACAGGGGATTAAATTAGTTGTTTGCATTTGGATGTTAGCGTGGGCGTGCTGTGTCGAAGTTGCCCTATATATGCTAGAGATTGGGCGATTTGGACTGTTGGATGGGAAGGAACCGAGCACTTGTAAATCCGTTGTAATACATGCTGTTTGTAACCGGTGAAAGGGATACATGCATTCTCCTGATAGTTATTTGGAGCCAATCATCTCTGCTTGTTACTAATTTCCTGTCAATTGCTTGTAGAGACAGTTTATCACGTGCTACTGACTGGGATCAAGTGATGTGTTGGGGAGTAGTAGTATCATTGAGACTGCATACACATGGAGGCATGGAGCTGGTGCTGGGAGATAGCGTTGATCAATGCTTGCTAGCGATCTTTCGGAAAAAAAAAAATCAATGGTTGCTATCTGTTGGTACTTGCTTACCAGTTGTTTATAAGCGCGGACACGAGCTAGCTACTCATGATCTGTCCAGTTCTTTAACAAAAAGAAAAGTCGTAAAAAATGAGTTCACTCACTTGCACGCTGAATGCTCCCATTTCCACGAGAAGAGTAATAATTGAAATGATTTCTTGTCCTCACTTGGATATGCATGGTTCCCCTGGCCCTGAGCCTCCCTTTTTGTGTCCAAATTTGCTGTACTGTTAAGAAAAGTCCAAGCTCTTTTTTGGTACACCAAAGTTAAATGCAGTGCGGTTGGCGTCACGGCGTGGCGACAGGCTTCCCTGATCAGGCTCTTCCTTGAATGGGAGGCAGAGAGAGGCGTTGCGAATCCCCTGCTCCTGCTCGCTCTCCACCTCACGCTCACAACATCTTGGAGATCCTCTGCATTCATGACAAGGAGGCCGCCGAAGCAGCAGCGCCTGGAGCGCATCGCGCAGGGCCTCACGTCACGTTCGGGCAGGCGGCCATGGCATGCCACCGCGGCACCGCCGCTTCGCTTGTCGCGTGCCGGGCTCGGCCATCGACGTGCTGACCGGGTGCTGAACGCGAGGCGCCGCGCACGGCGGGGTGGGTGGGTGAAACGCTGGCGGCCGAGCCAGGCAGCTGTGTTCTGGTAGCAACAAGGCCTTTAGATGGAGAATAGGGGTGAGGAGTTGGGGGGTTTGATGTCACTTTGTAATCATTACGTTACTGTCGCATTTCATCTGTATGTGTGAAAAATTATCCAAAAATTGATTAATTAGGCTCAAAATGTTCGTCTCACAGAGTACAACAAAATTGTTTCTGATTTCATCTACATTTAATACTTCATGCATAGACCGACATTTTGAGGTGATGAGAATCTTCCTTTTACATAGTGAGCTTTGGGGTTGCTTTTTTGGACTAAACAAGAGCCAAGCCGTGTGGTGTCTGTGGTTGGCCGGGTTGGGGTTAATGGCCGGGCGGCCACAGCCGACGACGAGGAGGGCGGCGCTCGGCGTGTCGCCGATTGCGTGGCCACGGCGCGCGCGCCTGCCGCTTTTGCCGGTGCTCGTCGTGTGCAATCGCGGAGACGCGGACGGCGAGCGATCGAGCGGGTTCAACGAAAGAGATGGTGGGTGGCGTCGCGCGGCGGGCAGCTCAGCTCAGGCTCAGCTCTAGCTAGCTCGCACTCTGCCTTCCTCCTGCCTGGGGTCGCGTTGCTCCCGTCGCGGTTGGGAGGCGTTAAATGCGTTGGCTGGCGCCGGGTTGGTGTTGGTTGCTGGTTGGGGCCGAGCAAGAGCAAATGAGCCGAGAGCGGCAGCCTCTTCCTCTCCCGCCTGGGCTGGCACCGCGCCGCGCCGGGGGTTGTTCGGTTGGCGCGAAAGGGAGTCGGAGTTATGAGGCGGGCGGAACCAGGGAGCACGTCGCTGTTCCCGCCTGCTGGACGCCGGTGCCGTGGAGGTTGGCAAAAGGGAAGACGAAGACGGGCCTCTCTCCTGGCCCCTGGGTGGTATACTAGCACTTACTGTAGAGGCTGGGCGAAGTGTCGGGCGGGATCATCGGTTGACATGGGTGTATTCGGATCACTGTTCGCTGGGCAACTCCTAGCAAGGAAACGGCGCTGTCAGGCATTTACTTTGGATTGTAGGCTGAGTACTACCGCGCGAATAATTTCCGGTCCGGGAATAGCAGCGATGAAATGAACAGACGGCCCACACATCGTTCCATATACTGGACTAGTAACATTTCTCTCACTCTCAACGCCGTACGGAATTTCAGCTGTCAACAGTGTATACCGTATACGTAGTACTGTATATACGGTGCAGTCCTGCGCTCTCAACGTTTGCTTCAGTTCAGCGGCGTACTTTTGATGGCGCCGTGCCCGTGAGGAGAGGAGGCCGGCCACGACGTATCGTTCACCCGCTCGTACTGCTACGCCCCATTTATGGTGAACTCATGAAAAGAAAACTAGAAAACAGTCCATGATTTCTCCGCCACCACTTCGGCCTTGACATATCGTGATCGGCACTGAATTCAGTTTTGTGAACCACACGCATTGACAAGCATAAGCAACAGTTTGGTGATGATGAGTCGCTGATGCCGCTCTCACTGTGCCTAAGCAAGCAAAAAGCCTGGCTACCCTAGAAAAAGAGAGTGTGAGAAACCCAGCTATTTATTATGGGCACAGGTTGACGAGCATAAGCAACAAATGCTAACTTTCCGCCGCAAAATTTGCTAGACGTGGCCGCAGTGAGCATTCGTATCCTGCCTTCTCACACACAAAGTTCATGAGAAAGAGATCGATGGTCCCTTTGGCTGGGGAATCTCCTCATCAGTGGCATGAAACATTTTTGGTTTGACACCAAAGCAGCATGACGCATTGACAAGGAAAGAAACAATTTGTTACATGCATTCAAAAGAAACCTTGCTTGATAAGCATGGTTCAGGTTCAGCAGTCTGATTTCAACAGCATAAGATGATATCCCTGTAACTACACGGCAATTACCCAGCATTCTCTCTTTCTGGTATCGTTGTATACTGCATCCATCGATCAACACAGACTCCAGATTTAAGAAGGATGCTTCTGACAAAACTTCAGTGTCTCCAGGCATGCATATATATACTTGCAGTGATATTAGACTTCGACTGCTTAAGAAGTAAGTATGTTAGAAAGTTGATTAGTAGTTTGTCGATATGGTATCAAACTGTTAAAAGATTAAATACTATATATCAACGACATACAACATTCATAGGAAATCAGTGGAATAGATTAATTACATGGTTTAGGTTCATATAATGACAGATCGACCGCAAAAAATCACTATTATGTAAGACTGGCCGTGCAAGACTACTGGTTAAAATTCATCATTAGCTGTATCTCCATATGGCTTCAAAAAATGCGAAGGGTTATTTCTCGTCTAGCCTGAGCGCGTTATCCACACCAAGTCAAACAAAAGGCAGTTGTAGACCCTACCTTAGTGACAAACTGCACAGGTGTCTCCACAAAATAACTATTGCACATAGAGCATGTTAGCTATACATTCTCAATTAATAGGCAAGTCAATAAATCTATACAGCAAGGAGCACCATCCCAATGTGGCTTCTTCAAACACGCATCGTCCATGGATAAGTTATGTTGAAGTGTATCTTCACGAATTGTTAAATGCACACAGAATGACATGTGGTGTGTCCATGTATAATAACTGGCTATGTTTGTTATAAGATGAACAGTGAATCATGCATGCCCATCTTTGTCCAGAAATCATGAAAGGTGCACATGCAGGATTAGAAAGTAGACAGGTTTACATCAAGGTATCAATGAAGATGCTGATATGATGTCCCATTTATTTAGGATCTCTAACTCCAATGAAATATTTCACAAAAAAAAAACTCCAATGAAATATATTTTGTTTAGAAAATACATTGGTCAGGCCATAACACCAGAGGAGTGTAAGACAATCATACTTAAAGAAACAGAGAGAAATGGGCATCAGCATTAGCTTTGAGTGTTATGGACAAATGATGCATGTTAACTATTAGGAATCAAGCCACATGCATCTAGAAATCTAAGGGCAAGGATTCTGATTGTATAGATTAATCTTTTTGTAACTGGATTTACATTCAACCTGATCTCTGGTTTCTTTTTATACATACGATTCCAAGTTTTCTTAGAAAAAGATCTCCAGAAGCACCAGTGCATGTATGTTGTTCACATTTTACAAAAAAGGGGGGCATAAAATAAATGAATATCATATAGATACAGAATTTGTGATGCATGAATAACTAAGAGCAAAAAGAAGGGGGCAATCAAATGCTAAAGGAAAGGAAAGAAGAGAAGTACATTGTATAGGAATTCTATGCAGATGAGCCATCAGATTCCCCAGCACCGCCTTTTTTCTTGGCAAAGTACTCTTCTGCACGGGCTTGGTTCTTCAGGTAATTCTTTGGAAGCCATTTCTTCCGTTTAGGCAGTACAGTCAGGTTACAACCAGCTGCCTCGAGCTTCTCTTTAGCCGATGCTGAGAATGCTCCAGCCTTGATGTTCAACTTGACTGATACATCACCATCTCCTAAAATCTACAAACAGATAAAGAAAAGGTAAGCATGCAGGTCAAACAAAATCTAATCACAAAAATTACCAGGTAAAAATACTAGTTATAGCACATGTGTTTGCTGGAAGTCTGGATACTACTTCATGTTAATGTTGGCAGATATGGAAGTCTATTGTTACTTTGAAATATGCTGAAGATGCTACAAACAGCCGATGGGAATATTGCCAAACTGTACCAACAAAGCCATTCAACACTACATCTGGTACTCATCTAACACAAGCAGGCAAAAAATTGATCCAGGATTGCAAGTCCTAACAAATGACTTCTCAAGTGGCTAAACTTGGTATCTACCATTTATCGCAGGTGAATCCAGAAAAGATGCAGTAAGATTTAATTTAAGAAGTAAAAAAAAAAGACCGATGACTCAATCCAACAACAAATGCCATCAAATGATCAAAACCCTAACTGCACTTTGAATCGTTGCTTCAAATCATGGGTACAATAAGATCATCTTGAAGAGCAGGTCCAGACAACACATTGTTCTCACTAGCCAAGAGCTAAACTAAAACCTTTTAAAGTTGAAGGCACGAGATGCATCAACTCACATATCCCAAATATGGAAATACCATTCCACAAAATAAGTTTTAAGAAAGCAACAAAACAGTGATATCATATATACCTTCAGTGGCAGCTTCCTTTCCCTGCCTGATGGATTGATCAAACCCCGCGATTTCAGGGTCTCCAGTGATATCTCGTCACCATCTTTGAATCCACCTCGCACTATGTCTTTTAAATTGAATGGCACATACTTCGGCAACCCAATGTGCATTCCTGAAAAGTCACGGTGGAACTCGCATGAGGGAACTTCTCAATTACTGACATTCCAAGTTTCCAATTAAATCAACTTGCATCAGGCAACACAATGGATCATGTGCCTTCAATTTAGTATATGCAATATCAAAGTGGGACAAGCATTTGCCTACACTAGAGTTTCTTCAATTGAGCGGATTAAGGGAAGCTTAAACCGAAGCAACTCACCGCCGGCAATGCCACGTAGCTTGGGAATCCGGCGGTAGAGCGGCATCTGCCCTCCCTCGAACCCGCGCCGGACGCCGGGCCCCGAGCGCGATTTCTGCCCGCGCATCCCGAACCCGCAGCTCGCGCCCTGGCCCGCCGCGATACCGCGCCCCTTCCGCTTGGGCCGCCGCCGGGACCCCTTCTGCGGGCCCAGGTTGTCGAGCCGGAACTTCTCGGAGGGCGCTGCGGCATCTGAAGCCTCGGCTGCCGCCGCAGCGCCGCTGCAGACGACGGTGACGCGGCGCGGCGGGCGCACGCGGAGAGGGAGGGCACGGGGAGCGGCCCGGCGGCAGGTGAGGATTCCGGGAGCAGCGACGAAGGAGGAGGTAGAGGTGGAGGCCGGGATGTGGAGGAAGGTAGCTGCGGGAGCGAGGGAAAGGAGGGTGATGGAAGCCATGGCTGCCGTTGGAGCGGCTGGCGAGTGTGGATAGAAGCGGATAATTGGGGGTTTAGGAGGAGAGACATAAAGGAGACGATGGGCCTCTCTCCCTTCCCTTCTATTCTGGGCTTGATTTTCAAATAGCCTAGGCCCATTATTTTCTTTTGAAAAGTTAGCCTAAGCCCATTCAGAACGCGAGTTTTTTTTTTAAAGATATGGCTTAACATGTGCGAAACGATCCACGGCCAGGAAAAAGTAGTGAAATGCAAAAGGAACAAACAATTTTGTATACAAAGGCATAAATTAAGACGAACAAAGCTCCTGTACAAAGGCACTGATACATGCTTCACTCGACGGCTTAGCAGTCTGCGCATGTCTAGTCGTTTCAGGGTGCATGAAAGAAAGAAGACATTCCTCGTATGCCCCTATCAACAAATCCTAAATCCCTCAAATGCTCTTGCTGGTGAGTGTGGGAGTCCCATGTATCATAGACATGTTGATGGAACGAAGGAAATTCCCATGGCCATTATACTGGATAGTCTTGAATCCAGGCTTCAGTTATAGGGAGCTAATGGGGAACTGTTGCACTCAACCATCTGAAATGTCGACGATCTCGCCTCTGATTGGTGAATCCAAAGGAGATGACATAGATTCATGGCCAGCTTGATTTCCAGCAACTCCATTACTACCTACAGGATGAATTGGCCAGGACCTTTCTTCAGGCTGAGACGCTGGCACAATTTCAAGTTTGCTATTGTCCCCTGCATCCAATGAGCAAAAACCAACTGTATGAGAAGTTGAGCTTACAAAATCAACACCACTGCATGATCCCCTGGCTATAGACATCTCACGTGATTTTTGCCGTCGTCTTCTTTCTGTTCGCTTATTGATTAATGGCACCTCATCTTCATCCGACTCACTAAAACAATAGTAATTCAACCATTCAATTATTACTGAGTATGAACCATTCTGCTTGCTTTGTTTCCTTTTCTTCCGTCTGCTACTCTCTTGGTTCTCTAGTACAGCAGTTCTTGGACGCTTTCGTGCTTCATGAACAGTTTCTGACATTTGAAGGTCAAAGCAAACCTCCTTTGAAGATTTGATTTTCTTGTCAAACCTGTCTCTTGAAGAGGAATCCAACCCTGAACAGCCAACTGCATTATCAGTAACATGAAGGAACTCAGCAGGGGCATCTTTCTGTTTATTTTTATTGTTTCTTCTGCCGTTATCTGATGTATGTGCAAGGTGCCAACTTGTGCAGACAGCTTCATCAGACTTGCCATCATTGAGTGTTTCTTCTGCTGAGATTATCAGAAACAATTAGCAATTTTGTAACTCTGCTAGAACTCAAAATTTCTGATTTGTTGACTCTGCATTGAAGAGTCATCTCCAAGCATTTGTAGAAAGAAACTGTCCTACTTTATAATATGGGTAGGCCTAAAGTTAATTACCTTTTGGACCACCAGGTAATGATTCTTGAACTCTACAGTAGCTACCTGAGCACCGTTGCTTGTGTCTGCAAGCCAAACATCCACATACATTAATATTCCACATACATTAATATGGGTAGTCTAAAATATTCAAAGCATGAACCCGACACATGCTTATTTGGTAAGATATTCCATCCAAATAGTTATTATACTTTTGACATTATGCAAATATATTGTTGGACTTGATATTATCCAAATCGGGACATCTATCATAATTACTAAAGTTGAAATTATTATCCTAAACCAACAAAGCATACATATCCTGATAACTTTATTTTCGTTATGTAACAATGCTCAATCATGCTGCTTTCTTCTGTTACAAATTTCATAGAGACCATGACTTTTGATATACTAAGATCCAACTGAGTTCAGATGTCCACACCCTGCTATACATCCAAGCCCTCGACCTTTTTCTTCCCAAGGATCCATCCAATTTATGTTTCAATCATGACTCAAGAAATGGTTTGACAACTAATCAATTTGAACTTGACTATTTGTGCCCCTAAAATGTACATCAGGAATAGCATCATTGCGTGTATAAAGCCTATCTCAAACCTGTGCCAATGTGTGTCTATCATTGGATTCTATTGGGAAATAGAAATTGGCCACAGCTCAAGAGAATCAAGGAACTGATCTTTTCTGAAAACATCCACTGTTATCTTAGATTTCTGTCATCAATCAGACTCACTATTATTTTTACCTAGTAGGCAGGTAACACCAAATATTGCAATGTAAGTGTATATACATACCTATGCCAGTGACAATTAGAATTTTTACACGGGTCATCGCCACCTTTTCTCTCAATGCAGTCATCACCAGAAGGAACCCTCATCTTGATTGAGTTGATCAAATCTCCACAGCTTTGACACTGCACAAATTGCTAGCTGTTAATGTGAAAAATACAGGTTACAGTTTACTTATTACAGTGCTGATTCTTACTTTGTAGTGATAATATTTCTGTCTGAGCTCATGAAGCAGAGTTATGCTGTAGCCATCAGCTGGTCGCTGGACACAATTAAGTAATGGTGTTAACAATAAACATGCAGGTTAGGACTAATTGACAGTTGATGCATGACTTCGACTTACATGGGGATCAGCCACAGAGCTCAAATTGATTGTATTCATTAGTTTCCTAAAGTCCGCACCATGGTCACTGCTTGTTCACAGTTCCAAAATTGATCAATAGGAAAATAGAAGCTCAGAAATATATAAAAAATACAAGCTGATATCAAACATGTACCTGTGGTTACTGTTATTGTCTTTGATGCAAATATAGGCACGTATCATCTCATGAAGCAAAGCATTCTTCAGATCAGATTCATCATGACATTTGCACAAGGATTTGGAAAGAAGTATAATACAGCCACCGCCTCCAGGATAATAGTCACACATGCTTACATCGCTGCAGGGGGTACAAAACAAAAAATTACATCAATATTCTGGTAAACTCAGCTAATGAGTACTTCAATCACATACCAAGGGTGGTAAACGACATACAGTTAATTATGATCCTGTGACACATGGCATACTTCAGAAATCCATTTAAATGTAGTACGAAGCTAGCAGATTGATTTTAAGATTATTCACCCTATGTCTGAATAACGCATTTTATGTGGTAGCTTTAAGACATACTGTAAGCGAAACTTTAAGCCGCAACAACTAAATGATCGAGGGGTAGCAGATCATGCAGCAACATTTTGGAAACAAACGCAGGAAAAGTTTAACGTTATCCATCAACTAAATGCGGCAAACGATCAATGTGCAATAGAAGGAAAATGCCCGGTAGTTAATGATCATACTAAGAGCGGGCCAATAATGTTAAGAGAGGTAGAGGGCGACCCAAACTAACTTGGGACGAGTCGGTTATTAGAGACCTTAAAGAGTGGAATATCTCTAAGGATTTAGCTATGGATAGGAGCGCTTGGAGACTAGCAATTAATGTGCCTGAGCCGTGATCTTTGCTTTCTTTTCTGCTTTCCTCTAAATCTTTTTCTGTTTTTTTTTTGACCTTTTGGGTTTCACCTCTAGCCTACCCCAACTAGCTTGGGACAAAAGGCTATGTTGTTGTTGTTGTTGTTGTTAGGGTTTAAAAATGACTGCTGTTTCTATGACTTAGTGGTTGAATATCAGGTCTCCTAGTGCTGCTTCTGTCTTGGGCTCTCAAATCTGTTATCGACTCCCTGGCCACTATAGTTAATGCAATACCAAGTACGCCTACCATCTCTCAGAAGAAAATTCAATGAGACTTCAAATCTGTTTATCACAGATGATTACTAAAGTGGCAAAGGGGATATTCTTCAATTGCAAACCTGTCACTAGACGCCACACCATAACAGGACAAAATTCTCCCGCGAAAATTTTATTACTTATTTCATCTTTCAAAGTAACCAAGATCCAATTCATTAAAAAAACATAGTTTTGGTGCTCAACGCTGTCTGAGATTAGTTTACATTGCTTCAATCAAACCAACATGATGAATGCAACCACAGAAGCTAAATTCAGATCATAAAGCAAGCATATTATAGTGTTGGTAATATGCAAGGTGCAGAAGTTGTTTGGTTTATCCATCCAAACAATGCCTTTCATGATTCATACCTTCTGTAACTGTCTAGAACCATATACTATGCGTGCAGTGCTAACTTGCAAAGGTATCCGTTCAATGACCTACACCATTTTCTCCATCTTCCCTTCCCTCTTGTCAAGAAACCAGGCATTTCGTTTCAAAAGAGGAAAATAAAAAGAACCCATGCATCGATCTATGACATCATGACACCAATCCAGCAACAAATTTCAGTAAATGGAATATTCACAGGGCATAGTGTGTTCCCTTGGATGCACTAAATTTAGTTTTTACGAGTTAATGGTAATTCTAATGGGGTTACACTTTTTTCTCCAGAGGAGAGACTGAGATTTAGAGATTGATGGAAGAGCTAGCCTGTCTTGTACTTCCAGGGAGCTAAATCAAAATCCATTTATATAAGGTTCTCCCCAACTGCATCCAATGTATAAAATCTAGGTAGAAGAGATATGAAATAAGCAATAGCTTGCAACCACGGGACAATCCAATAATCCATCATGAGAACCCTCGATTTTGTGTACCCCAGAAATCGAACCCGTATGCCATTCGAAAACTCGAGAACGATGAGTGGGAGCTCTCACCGATCGGGTAGTGGCTCGTCGGCCCACGAGACGGCGCACGAGCCGAGGGAATCGCGGAAGTAGAGGGAGTTGTAGTGGCAGAAGAGCTCAGAGACGTCTGGCGCGCCTCCGCTCCCGCCCGGATCCGAGCCCACCATGGCCGGATTAGGCTGAGGCCAAGCCGTCAAGGGCCGCTGACGAAGAGGACGACGGACGAGGGTTTAGACAAAGCATTCGGGGTTCTGGATTTGTTTAGTCATTTGGCCGGAGTGGTCGCTGTGTTGGTGGATTGGTGAAAACTACGGAGTAAAACGAGATTCAGGCTGCGTTTGATCAGCTTGGGGCTAATAAAAAGCTGGTAATAGCTGGAGCTAATTAAAAGCTGGCTAGGTTTACTGTCTTAGCTGGATCCTTTTCAAATCGTCCTAGTTTTATTACGTACCTAGATATAATATATACACTAGTATGTATCTAGACAAAACACCAAAATTACCTATAATAAATACGAGTTAGTTTATTTGAATAAAAATAAAAATAAAGCGATTGTTTGATTTGCTTACTCAATGCACCATACCACAGGTGCGATGTGCCATTTTAAAATTAGGGCTATTGTTTGCTTATCACTAAAAGTACAGAGTGTCAAACATGATGATGTGGTTACTTAAATGATAAGTAGGGTTGTTCTCTTTTATTAATTTTTAATGTAAAATAGGTCTATTAGAAAATAAGGGAGGGTATAATCCTAATTGTGCGTGTTACTAGAACATAAAAAAGGATCATGTGAAATTTTTTTTGCAAATAAGAGTTTTGTTGATACTAATCCAACATTAAAAGGTAGTAGATCAATGGAGTCAAGTGCAAGACGAAGTGTTGACGCAAAATCGACTTCTCACGCCAAGCACACAGCAAGCCGAATCAGCTAGCTTCACACGTGCCCGATCGTCTGAATCCTGTAAGCGTGCTCACACTGGTCGTCGTCGATCCCCACTGCGAACCTCGGCGATGGCGGCATCGCCGTATCTCTTCATCCTCCTCATCCTCTTCCATCCAGCCGCTGCGCCCGCCTCCCACGCGCCGCCGCCTTCGCAGCCGCTGCCGCCGCGGCCGCCTGAGAAGGTGCAGGTGTGGCCCAAGCCGGTGTCCATCTCGTGGCCGGCCGCGGTGTACGCGCCGCTCTCGCCGTCGTTCAGCATCCGCGCCTCGCCGTCGCACCCGTCGCTCCGCCACGCCATCGCCTACTACAGCCGCCTCATCCGCACCGAGCGCCACGCCCCGATTGTGCCCCCCGCCAACTACACCCTCGCCCGCGTCCCCATCCGGCTGCTCGCGCTCTCCGTCTCCGACCCCGACGTCCCGCTCGGCCCCGGCGTCGACGAGTCCTACACGCTCTCCGTGCCCCCCGAATCCGGCTCCGCCGACATCTCCGCCGCCACGTCCTGGGGCGCCATCCGTGGCCTCGAGACCTTCTCCCAGCTGTCCTGGGCGGGGGGCGGCCCCGCCGCGGGCGGCCAGCCGATCGTCCCCAGCGACATCGAGATCTCCGACCACCCCCTCTTCGGCCACCGCGGCATCCTCCTCGACACCGCCCGGAACTACTACCCCGTCCGCGACATCCTCCGCACCATCCGCGCCATGGCCTGCAACAAGCTCAACGTGTTCCACTGGCACATCACCGACTCCCAGTCCTTCCCCATCGTCCTCCCCTCCGTCCCCAACCTCGCCAACACATCCTCCGCACCATCCGCGCCATGGCCTTCAACAAGCTCAACGTGTTCCACTGGCACATCACCGACTCCCAGTCCTTCCCCATCGTCCTCCCCTCCGTCCCCAACCTCGCCAACTCCGGTTCCTACTCCCCCGCCATGCGCTACACCGACCAGGACGTCCGCCGCGTCGTCCGCTTCGCCGAGGCCTTCGGCATCCGTGTCATCCCCGAGATCGACATGCCCGGTGAGTGAGAATTAGCAACAATTTCAAACTGCTCTGCTGAATCAATCGCATCCTGCATTGCCCACTCCCTTCTATTTTGGGTTGAACGCCGCGTCGTCCGCTTCGCCGAGGCCTTCGGCATCCGCGTCATCCCCGAGATCGACATGCCCGGTGAGTGAGAATCAGCAACAATTTCAGACTGCTCCGCTCAATCAATCCCATCCTGCATTGCCCACTCCCTTCTATTTCGGGTTGAATGAATCATGAATGCAAACTCCTCACCTCACTCAGGGCACGCGGGATCGTGGGCGGGGGCGTACCCGGAGATCGTGACCTGCGCGAACAAGTTCTGGGCGCCGACGGCGAAGCCGGCGCTGGCGGCGGAGCCCGGCACGGGGCAGCTGAACCCGCTGAACCCCAAGGCGTGGGCGGGGGCGTACCCGGAGATCGTGACCTGCGCGAACAAGTTCTGGGCGCCGACGGCGAAGCCGGCGCTGGCAGCGGAGCCCGGCACGGGGCAGCTGAACCCGCTGAACCCCAAGACGTACCGCGTGGCGCAGGACGTGCTGCGCGACCTGGCGGCCCTGTTCCCGGACCCGTACCTCCACGCGGGCGGCGACGAGGTGAACACGGCGTGCTGGGAGGACGACCCCGTGGTGCGGCGCTTCCTGGCCGACGGTGGCTCCCACGACCGGCTGCTGGTTCGTGAACGCGACGCGGCCGTTCCTGGTGCACGAGCTGAACCGCACGGCGGTGTACTGGGAGGACGTGCTCCTGGGTCCCAAGGTCTCGGTGGGGCAGACGGTGCTGCCCCGCGACACCACCGTGCTCCAGACGTGGAACAACGGGGCGGACAACACCAAGCGCATCGTGTCCGCCGGCTACCGCGCCATCGTCTCCTCCGCGTCCTACTACTACCTGGACTGCGGGCACGGCGGGTGGGTGGGCACTTTATTTTCGTTATGTAACAATGCTCAATCATGCTGCTTTCTTCTGTTACAAATTTCATAGAGACCATGACTTTTGATATACTAAGATCCAACTGAGTTCAGATGTCCACACCCTGCTATACATCCAAGCCCTCAACCTTTTTCTTCCCCAAGGATCCATCCAATTTATGTTTCAATCATGACTCAAGAAATGGTTTGACAACTAATCAATTTGAACTTGACTATTTGTGCCCCTAAAATGTACATCAGGAATAGCATCATTGCGTGTATAAAGCCTATCTCAAACATGTGCCAATGTGTGTCTATCATTGGATTCTATTGGGCAATAGAAATTGGCCACAGCTCAAGAGAATCAAGGAACTGATCTTTTCTGAGAACATCCACTGTTATCTTAGATTTCTGTCATCAATCAGACTCACTATTATTTTTACCTAGTAGGCAGGTAACACCAAATACTGCAATGAAGTGCATATACATACCTATGCCAGTGACAATTAGAATTTTTACATGGGTCATCGCCACCTTTTCTCTCAATGCAGTCATCACCAGAAGGAACCCTCATCTTGATTGAGTTGATCAAATCTCCACAGCTTTAACACTGCACAAATTGCTAGCTGTTAATGTGAAAAATACAGGTTACAGTTTACTTATTACAGTGCTGATTCTTACTTTGTAGTGATAATATTTCTGTCTGAGCTCATGAAGCAGAGTTATGCTGTAGCCATCAGGTGGTCGCTGGACACAATTAAGTAATGGTGTTAACAATAAACATGCAGGTTAGGACTAATTGACAGTTGATGCATGACTTCGACTTACATGGGGATCAGCTACAGAGCTCAAATTGATTGTATTCATTAGTTTCCTAAAGTCCGCACCATGGTCACTGCTTGTTCACAGTTCCAATATTGATCAAAAGGAAAATAGAAGCTCAGAAATATATAAAAAATACAAGCTGATATCAAACATGTACCTGTGGTTACTGTTATTGTCTTTGATGCAAATATAGGCACGTATCATCTCATGAAGCAAAGCATTCTTCAGATCAGATTCATCATGACATTTGCACAAGGATTTGGAAAGAAGTATAATACAGCCACCGCCTCCAGGATAATAGTCACACATGCTTACATCTGTCTCTTATACACATCTAGATGTGTATAAGAGACCTCGCCGCAGGTGAGTAGCTGCTTGCTTCTCTTTGTTCTTCTCGAGATTTCCTCCTCCTTTCTTGACGAACCTCTTTGTTCTTTCAGGGTAATCCAATGGATTGCCGGCGCCGGTGCGCCAGTCGCAGCTCCAGCCGCCGCTCCTGCGGCATCTTCGAGTTCGTCCAATCGATCTCTCGAATCGGACGACTACCGCTACACGGACGGCGATGCTCGCCGATTCAAGGCGGAGCGCGACGACTCTCGTCGTGAACTGGAGGCTATCTCCAAGCAAGCCGGGATTGCTGACCTCGAATGGCAGCACGAGCGCAAGCAACTGCTCGAAGTCATTGATGGTGAGTCCTGCAATCTGCTCAATCTCAACCTTGTCCCCTAACTGATATTATTCTGCTGCCCCTTTTGTAAACTTGCAGCGCGTGATGCCGAACTCGATCGGCTAAAGGCGCTGGCGAATGAGCTGGCGAACAAGGTGAATGCTCCTGGGGACACACCAGAAGCTCGCCTCGGCGCGGTGGCGGGCCGCATCGATGAGGTGGCCTCGCACGGCATCCGTCTGGGCACTGCCGCAGGCCTAGTCGCCATGTCGACGCACACCAATACCGACTACTCCAGGCTACCGACCGGCTTCGCTAATGGTAACCCGGAGGAGATCGATGACATCGAGGCTTCCATAGATCGCCTTGATGCTCATGGCGCCGCCATTGCCGATTCCATTCATCCTCAGTCCGTTTTGAACAAGCTATTCCATTAGTTTGTACTAGGGATTTATGGAATTTCGGCAATAAAACTTATCTTTTGTGATCTTGCATGAACATCTGATGTAGTATATTTTTGTGCTAAGGGCAATACATTCAGTACTGGCCATTTTCCTTTTCTGTCAACATTTGTTCTGAAGGCGATTTCTTCCCGAAAATCGGCTGTTCGGCAAATTAATATATCAATCACCGATCGATTTCAACACTGGGATAATACCTTTTCAAATATCTTCCATTTATAGCAGAAGCAAATTCTTCTCCCAATAATGTCTTCAAAATATATGCATTTCCAGGCACGCATCTAACCACTCTGAAAGGACCTTCCCAATTTGGAGACCACTTGCCGAATGTTGCATATTTGGTTCCAATCGGCAATATCGCTTTCCAGACTAAATCACCTTCTGTAAATTGCTTAACTTTCACCTTCTTATTGTAATACTTAGCAACTCGCATTTTGTTCTTCTCAATATTCTCCAAAGCCCTGAGACGAATCATATGCAAATCTTCTAATTCATCCATCATTAAATCTTTATAATCTTTAGAACTTAAATCCTTTTGCAACTTTATTCTCCTTGAGTCTAATTGTATTTCCCATGGCAAGATAGCATGATGCCCATACACCAACTCATAGGGAGACGTCTGTGTAGCCCCATGTGGAGCCATTCGGTAAGCCCATAAAGCCTCACTGAGTACCGAATGCCACTTTCTCGGCTTCTGATCAATCTTCTTCTGTATAATTTTAATCATAATCTTGTTAGAAGCCTCTGCCTGACCATTAGCTTGGGCATAATAAGGAGAAGAATTTAACAATCTGATGCCCATACTTTCAGCAAAATCTCTGAATTCTGAAGATGTAAATTGAGTCCCTTGATCAGTGGTGATTGTCTGAGGAATCCCAAATCTGTAAATGATGTGTTCTTTAACAAATTCAACCATATTCTCCGACGTCACCTTCTTTAATGGAATTGCCTCAACCCACTTGGTAAAATAATCGGTTGCCAAAAGCACAAACTTATGCCCCTTGCTAGATGGAGGATTTATTTGGCCAATCAAATCTATTCCCCATCCTCTGAATGGCCATGGCTTGACAATGGGATTCAAAGCCGATGCCGGAACTCTCTGAATGTTTCCAAATTTCTGACAGTCTTGACATCCTTTATAATATTCAAAACAATCTTCCAACATTGTCGGCCAGTAATATCCAGTTCTTCTAATAACCCACTTCATTCGGTAGGCCGATTGATGTGCTCCACACAACCCATCATGTACTTCACTCATCAGCCTTTTTGCTTCTTCATGATTTAGGCAATGTAACAGCACTCCATCCAGGGATTTATAATACAAATTATCATCAAGAAGAACAAACTTTAAAGCTTTATACCTGAGCTTTCTAGAAACCTTTCGGGACGGATTCTCCAGATAATCGGCAATCTCTTTTCTCCAATCATCTTCTGCCAGATTACTCCCGAATGCATATACATCATTAGCAAAAACTTCTCGAAGCTCTTTATAACCTGATGCACTTTGGGCCAATCTATTTGCCTCTCCATTATCCCCTCTAGGAATGTGTTGTAGAATTACTGACCGAAAGCTCTTCAATATTTCTTTGCATTCTTCATAGTAATTCCTCAAGGTATCACTTTTGCACTCATATTCACCATTCAATTGCTTTATGACCAATTCTGAATCTCCAAAAATTTCAACCGCAATGGCCTTTGCTTCTTTCAAATATTGGAGCCCTTTGAGCAATGCCTCATACTCAGCTTGATTGTTAGTAACAGCAGATTGAATAGGAACAGCAAACTCAAATGTTTCTCCTTTGGGTGAAATTAATAAGATACCTGCTCCACCACCTTTGTTGCATGAAGATCCATCGAAGAATAACACCCAAGGAACAATGTTAAGCAAATTTATCGATGTATCATGATGTTCAGTAATGAAATCGGCAATAATCTGTCCCTTAACAGCCTTTGCCGATTCAAATCTTAATTCAAACTCAGACAAAGCTAAAATCCATTTGCCAATCCTTCCGTTCAAAATTGGCATAGACAACATGTGTTTTATCACATCAAACTTTGAATACACAATGCATTCGGCATGTAGTAAGTAGTGCCGAAATTTTGTACAGGAGTAGTAAACACATAAGCAAAGCTTCTCTATAGCCGAATACCTTGTCTCTGGATCTAGTAACTTTCGGCTAAGGTATGCAACTACTCTTTCCTTCCCTTCAAATTCTTGAATGAGGGCCGATCCAATAGTTTGGGCATCGGCCGCCACGTACAACTTGAAAGGCTTGTTCAATTGTGGAGGCACCAATACTGGTGGCTTCTTCATGTACTCTTTTATTTCATTAAAAGCCTTTTGTTGTTCGTCACCCCATACAAACTTTTGATCCTTCTTTATTTTCAATAGTGAGGAAAAGGGCAACACCTTTTGTGACAAGTTTGATATGAATCTTCTCACAAAATTTATCTTGCCAAGCAGTGATTGTAGCTCTTTAAGATTAGTTGGAGGAACAATTTCATCAATTGCCTTCATGCTTTTCTTACCAACTCCTATTCCTCCTTCATGTATCAAAAATCCCAGAAACTCTCCAGCCGAAACTCCAAAAGCACACTTGTTCGGGTTCATCTTAAGCCCATGCTTCCTGGTGCATTCTAGAGTTTTCCTTATGTCGGCCAAATGAGACTCATGATCCAGTGACTTGATCACTACATCGTCAATATATATTTCCACAATCTTGCCGATCAACTCATGAAAAATATAATTCATAGCCCTTTGATAAGTTGCACCGGCATTTTTCAATCCAAAGGTCATGACAACCCATTCAAACAACCCTATGTGTCCAGGACACCTGAAAGCTGTCTTTACTATATCTTCCAATGCCATATAAATCTGATTGTATCCTGCGTTACCGTCCATGAAACTGAGCACTTTGTATCCAGCAGCAGCATCAACCAATGAATCAGCAACAGGCATTGGATATCCATCCATGGGTGTAGCCTTGTTTAAGTCTCTAAAGTCTATGCAAACCCTCATTTTTCCATTTTTCTTATAGACAGGAACAATATTAGAGATCCAATCCGCGTATTTACATGGCCGAATGAAATTTGCATCTAGTAATCTTTCAATCTCCTTTTTCACATCGGCCAACACTTCTTCCTTGTAGATTTTTCGGGGTGGTTGCTTGTAAGGTCTGTATCCAGGTTTGATTGGCAACCGATGCTCAACAATAGAACGGTCTAGACCAGGCATCTCCGAATAATCCCAAGCAAAGCAGTCCTTGTATTCCTTTAACAATGTTACCAACTTTTCTTTGAAAACCGAATCCAAGTTAGCACTGATAAATGTCGGCCTTGGCTTGTCACCATCTCCAATGTCCACTTCTTCTAATTTATCGGCCGACACAAATCCACGTCCTAATTTTCCATCAGTTCCATCAATTGGATTTTCCATCAAAAATTACTATGAGAGCCGACTGCTTCGATCGGCTGTTGATCACTGCTGGCTGGTGCCACAGGACCTTCTCCCCAGTCTTTGCCTGAGAAACAATCTATGCCTTGATATTCCCAGAAAGCTGGTTCCATATTTGCCACGCTTATTGAATCATCTGCTTGGACAATCTCCACCTCATCATCTATCCACTGAATAAGCTGTTGATGCATAGTAGATGGAATACAACAATTTGCATGAATCCAATCTCTTCCAAGCAGCAAGCTATATGCCCCTTTGCCCTCAATGACAAAGAAAGTCGTAAGCAGAGTCTTGGACCCAATCATCAGATCAACATGTACGCATCCCTTGGTGTCCGAAGGATTTCCAGCAAAATCATTTAGAATTATGCTCGTTGGTGTCAAATCTCTAGGACCCATACCAAGCTTCCTGAATGTGGTATATGGCATTACATTGACAGCAGCTCCTCCATCGACAAACATCTTGGTCAATGGTTTGCCATTAACATATCCCTTCAAGTACAGTGGCTTCATGTGCCGATTCTGGGTTGGCTTCTCAAAAACAGCTTGTTTGTTCAACATCAATTGTGCCATTAACCCAAATTGTTCGGCATCATTTATATCGGGCAATATTTCTTCCTGTACAATTTGATTAGCTGGAGCCATGAATTCATTCGGCAAGAAACATACCATGCATGTAGGAGCCGAATGACTATGTTCGTCAGGCCTGTCTTTTGGGAGCCATATCGATTTCATCCTAGGCCTTGCTTGCTTTAATTCTTGATTCCTCAGGCGTTGAACTCTTCTCTTCTGACTCCTTCTTAAACCAGGTGGACACCACTGTCCTTTTTGCCAAACATACTCACGATCTTCTTCCTCATGATCAATCCATCTGCAATCAGCATGTCTCTTTCTTGGTTGATCATCAAAACGCCGATCATCACTAAGATGCACCCTACCAATTCTTTCATGGACAGATCGGCGATTGGCAACATTTTGCCTATGTTCGACATACCCATTATTGCACTCAGGACAGTTATTCTTTGTAGGCAGCTTTAAACCTTCGTTCCAACAGTGTCTGAAGAATGCACACCCCCAATGCGCTCGTTCCTGCTCTCGAGCATACTCCTTTTGTTCTTCCTCAAACTTTTCTTCTTCGCGCCTTCTTTTCTCCTCCTCGTATTCACGCCTTTGAAAACGCTCTTTTTCTTGCTGACGCTGCCATTTGTTGAGGAGAATACGTGTAGTAACTCTAGGTTTAAAGGATTCTCCCACTTCAAATCGGCTATTCGGGAACCGAAGATCTTTCTGGCGAATCTGTTCAATTGTGATCTGCCGAGTAGGATCAACTGAACCATCCTGCCCTGCCTTCTTTGAGGTTAAAACTTTCAATCTTCCCTTTTCTCCAGATGGAACAGCATTTACCATATTAACCGAGAACCCGATCATATTCTGAGGGAAAGGGTTACTGTCCAGTTTCATTTTGTTGTCGAATTTCAAATGTCCTTCCTGGATAGCTTTCTGAATCTTCATCCTAAAGACTCTGCATTCATTAATGGAATGAGAATTTCTATCATGAAACCCACAGTACCTCTTATCTTTCACTCCATCGGGCCGAAGCATAGAATGCCCCTCTGGCAATTTGATTCGGCCTTCTTTCACCAGGAACTCAAACAATTTGTCTGCCTTAGTCACATCAAAATCATATGTTCCTTTCATCTGTTTGATCCATCTTTGAGTCATTGTAACTGGTTCTTTGCTCCACACTATCTCTGCTGCAGCTATTTCCTCGCTATCTTCATACTCATCTTCTTGATCTGCTCTTTCAAGGAATTGGTTATAGATGTCAGCTACATCATTATTTTTAGCAAATCTGACATCTTTCTTGAAACCATATGCCTGGTTACTCATCAAGGCCAATCTGTGCGACAACTGGCCCAAATCATCAAACTCCATCCCGAACAGCTTCTCCCGAATGGCAGGCAGCATGCCAGCTACAGCCATACCAGCCAGCTGGTCATCAGGTATGTTCAGAGAAAAGCACATACTCTTAGTTTCCCTAAACCTCCTGAGGAACTCTGTAGGTGTTTCATTATTCCTCTGCCTTAAGCTGGTCAAATCAACCAACTTTTTCTCGGTACTGCCAATGTAGTAATGAGCATGGAATTTCTGTTCCAGGTCCTTCCAAGTACAGATCGACTGAGCAGGCAAAGAAGCAAACCACGTAAAAGCTGAACCCGTCAGTGACAAAGGAAAGTATCTAATTCTGAAAGCCTCATCTGCCGAAGCCTCTCCAAGCTGCATCAGATATCGAGCTATATGTTCCACAGTACTTGTATCATCTTGTCCTGAAAATTTAGTAAACTCTGTAGGCACCTTGACTCTATTCGGCAATGATACCCTTTGGTACCATTCAGGGAAAGGAGACGAGTACATGTATCCCTGATTTTTAGGCTTCAGACCGAATTGATTTTGCAATACATCGGTCATTATTTGTACCATGAGATCGACATTTGAATCTTGATTCCCCGGTCTTCCAGCGGGCATCCCCGCAACGCCTACATACCCGGGATTCGGGAGAGCGTCAATGGCATTGTAGTCCAGGAACTCCGAGTATCCATTCCCATATATATCCCTCTGCAATCTATTGTTCAAGGGAGATATCTTGTAAGCAGAAGCAGGCGGATTCCCTGTGGTGCCGAATGCCATATCACCGTATGTGCGAGTTTTCGGCAGTGCAAGCTGAGGATCTTGCCGAATCGGTTGTCCATTTATATCTTTAACACCAGAACCTCCAGTTTCATCAGCATTTCCTTTACCATGTGGTTTCTGAACTGGTGCTTGAACATTGAAGTATGTCGGGCCACCCAATTGCCCATGTGTCTGCTCAAAGGGTTTATCCACATGCTGACCAAAAATGCTTATCATTATATGCCGAAAACTGTTTAAGAACGCAGCATTGTGATTGGTCATTGTCTCTCCCAAAGCTTTGTATAACAAGCCCGAGAATCTCTCCCTCTCTTCTTCTTCAGTAAGATCAGATTGCCCAGGAAGGAGAACTCTTGGCAGATCAGACTTGAGAAAAGGTGCACCACTCCTGTTCTTGGCGAAAGACAGTAAACATTTGTTAATGAATTGACTAGCAGCAGCCTTTACCATCTGTTGATGCTCTTCAGACAATTCTTCCAAAGTGACATCCATGATGTCGCTCAACTCAGGCATCTTGAAAACTTGTGTGTGTCCCACCGGGCGTGCCAAAAAGTGTGTTGACGTAAAATCCGCACCTCACGCCAAGCACACAGCAAGCCGAACAAAGCTGGCTTCAAACGTGGCCCGGGCTTTCGAATCCGGAAGCGTGCCAGTCAGTTTGCCTGAAAACTAACAAAGGGATAAAAACGTTTAGATTAAAACCTGGAACGTGCCGGGTGAGACCAGACAGTTCCATGTTTGCGGCGTTGAAGCCAATCTTGAGAGACATATAGCTACAGGGAAGCTATCTGTCGGCAGTTAAAATCTCATTCTGCCGAGTAGGATCAACTGAACCATCCTGCTTTGCCTTCTTTGAGGTTAAAACTTTCAATCTTCCCTTTTCTCCAGATGGAACAGCATTTACCATATTAACTGAGAACCCGATCATATTCTGAGGGAAAGGGTTACTGTCCAGTTTCATTTTGTTGTCGAATTTCAAATGTCCTTCCTGGATAGCTTTCTGAATCTTCATCCTAAAGACTCTGCATTCATTAATGGAATGAGAATTTCTATCATGAAACCCACAGTACCTCTTATCTTTCACTCCATCGGGCCGAAGCATAGAATGCCCCTCTGGTAATTTGATTCGGCCTTCTTTCACAAGGAAATCAAATAATTTGTCTGCCTTAGTCACATCAAAATCATATGTGCCCTTGGTTTGCTTAACCCACTTCTGATTCACTGTGATCGGCTCTTTGCCCCACACTATTTCTGTTGCAGCTACCTCTTCATTGTCCTCATACTCATCTTCTTGATCTGCTCTTTCGAGGAATTGGTTGTAAATATCGGCTACATCATTTTGCTTGGCAAATCTACCATCTTTCTTGAGGCCATATGCTTGGTTACTCATCAATGTCAATTTCTTTGACAACTGACTCAGATCTTCAAACTTCATACCGAACAGCTTTTCACGAATTGCAGGTAGCATCCCAGTCACAGCCATACTAGCCAACTGATCATCTGGAATATTTAGAGAAAAGCACATATTCTTTGTCTCCCTGAATCTTCTGAGGAATTCTGTCGGTGTTTCATTAAATCTTAGACAGGAACGATATTAGAGATCCAATCCGCGTATTTACATGGCCGAATGAAATTTGCATCTAGTAATCTTTCAATCTCCTTTTTCACATCGGCCAACACTTCTTCCTTGTAGATTTTTCGGGGTGGTTGCTTGTAAGGTCTGTATCCAGGTTTGATTGGCAACCGATGCTCAACAATAGAACGGTCTAGACCAGGCATCTCCGAATAATCCCAAGCAAAGCAGTCCTTGTATTCCTTTAACAATGTTACCAACTTTTCTTTGAAAACCGAATCCAAGTTAGCACTGATAAATGTCGGCCTTGGCTTGTCACCATCTCCAATGTCCACTTCTTCCAATTTATCGGCCGATACAAATCCACGTCCTAATTTTCCATTAGTTCCATCAATTGGATTCTCCATTAAAAATTACTATGAGAGCCATTTGCTTTGATCGGCTGTTGATCACTGCTGGCTGGTGCAACAGGACCTTCTCCCCAGTCTTTGCCTGAGAAACAATCTATGCCTTGATACTCCAAAAAAGCTGGTTCCATATTTGCCACGCTTATTGAATCATCTGCTTGGACAATCTCCACCTCATCATCTATCCACTAAATGAGCTGTTGATGCATGGTTGATGGGATACAGCAATTTGCATGAATCCAATCTCTTCCAAGCAGCAAACTATATGCCCCTTTGCCCTCAATGACAAAGAAAGTCGTAAGCAGAGTCTTGGACCCAATCATCAGATCAACATGCACGCATCCCTTGGTGTCCGAAGGATTTCCAGCAAAATCATTAAGGACTATGCTTGTTGGTGTCAAATCTCCAGGGCCCATACCAAGCTTCCTGAATGTGGTATATGGCATTACATTGACAGCAGCTCCTCCATCGACAAACATCTTGGTCAATGGTTTGCCATTAACATATCCCTTCAAGTACAGTGGCTTCATGTGCCGATTCTGGGTTGGCTTCTCAAAAACAGCTTGTTTGTTCAACATCAATTGTGCCATTAACCCAAATCGTTCGGCATCATCTATATCGGGCAATATCTCTTCCTGTACAATTTGGTTAGCTGGAGCCATGAATTCATTCGGCAAGAAACATACCATGCATGTAGGAGCCGAATGACTATGTTCGTCAGGCCTGTCTTTTGGGAGCCATATCGATTTCATCCTAGGCCTTGCTTGCTTTAATTCTTGATTCCTCAGGCGTTGAACTCTTCTCTTCTGACTCCTTCTTAAACCAGGTGGACACCACTGTCCTTTCTGCCAAACATACTCACGATCTTCTTCCTCATGATCAATCCATCTGCAATCAGCATGTCTCTTTCTTGGTTGATCATCAAAACGCCGATCATCACTAAGATGCACCCTACCAATTCTTTCATGGACAGATCGGCGATTGGCAACATTTTGCCTATGTTCGACATACCCATTATTGCACTCAGGACAGTTATTCTTTGTAGGCAGCTTTAAACCTTCGTTCCAACAGTGTCTGAAGAATGCACACCCCCAATGCGCTCGTTCCTGCTCTCGAGCATACTCTTCTTGTTCTTCCTCAAACCTTTCTTCTTCGCGCCTTCTTTTCTCCTCCTCGTATTCACGCCTTTGAAAACGCTCTTTTTCTTGCTGACGCTGCCATTTGTTGAGGAGAATACGTGTAGTAACTCTAGGTCTAAAGGATTCGCCCACTTCAAATCGGCTATTCGGGAACCGAAGATCTTTCTGGCGAATCTGTTCAATTGTGATCTGCCGAGTAGGATCAACTGAACCATCCTGCCCTGCCTTCTTTGAGGTTAAAACTTTCAATCTTCCCTTTTCTCCAGATGAAACAGCATTTACCATATTAACTGAGAACCCGATCATATTCTGAGGGAAAGGGTTACTATCCAGTTTCATTTTGTTGTCGAATTTCAAATGTCCTTCCTGGATAGCTTTCTGAATCTTCATCCTAAAGACTCTGCATTCATTAATGGAATGAGAATTTCTATCATGAAACCCACAGTACCTCTTATCTTTCACTCCATCGGGCCGAAGCATAGAATGCCCCTCTGGCAATTTGATTCGGCCTTCTTTCACCAGGAACTCAAACAATTTGTCTGCCTTAGTCACATCAAAATCATATGTTCCTTTCATCTGTTTGATCCATCTTTGAGTCATTGTAACTGGTTCCTTGCTCCACACTATCTCTGCTGCAGCTATTTCCTCGCTATCTTCATACTCATCTTCTTGATCTGCTCTTTCAAGGAATTGGTTATAGATGTCAGCTACATCATTATTTTTAGCAAATCTGACATCTTTCTTGAAACCATACGCCTGGTTACTCATCAAGGCCAATCTGTGCGACAACTGGCCCAAATCATCAAACTCCATCCCGAACAGCTTCTCCCGAATGGCAGGCAGCATGCCAGCTACAGCCATACCAGCCAGCTGGTCATCAGGTATGTTCAGAGAAAAGCACATACTCTTAGTTTCCCTAAACCTCCTGAGGAACTCTGTAGGTGTTTCATTATTCCTCTGCCTTAAGCTGGTCAAATCAACCAACTTTTTCTCGGTACTGCCAATGTAGTAATGAGCATGGAATTTCTGTTCCAGGTCTTTCCAAGTACAAATCGACTGAGCAGGCAAAGAAGCAAACCACGTAAAAGCTGAACCCGTCAGTGACAAAGGAAAGTATCTAATTCTGAAAGCCTCATCTGCCGAAGCCTCTCCAAGCTGCATCAGATATCGAGCTATATGTTCCACAGTACTTGTGTCATCTTGTCCTGAAAATTTAGTAAACTCTGTAGGCACCTTGACTCTATTCGGCAATGATACCCTTTGGTACCATTCAGGGAAAGGAGACGAGTACATGTATCCCTGATTTTTAGGCTTCAGACCGAATTGATTTTGCAATACATCGGTCATTTTTTGCACCATGAGGTCAATACTGGTGTCTTGATTCCCTGGTCTCCCAGCAAGCATACCTGCAGTACCAACATATCCAGGATTCGGGAGAGCGTCGATAGCATTGTAATCCATAAACTCTGAATATCCGTTTCCATACAAATCCCTCTGCAGTCTGTTGTTCAAGGGAGATATCTTGTAAGCAGAAGCAGGCGGATTCCCTGTGGTGCCGAATGCCATATCACCGTATGTGCGAGTTTTCGGCAGTGCAAGCTGAGGATCTTGCCGAATCGGTTGTCCATTTATATCTTTAACACCAGAACCTCCAGTTTCATCAGCATTTCCTTTACCATGTGGTTTCTGAACTGGTGCTTGAACATTGAAGTATGTCGGGCCACCCAATTGCCCATGTGTCTGCTCAAAGGGTTTATCCACATGCTGACCAAAAATGCTTATCATTATATGCCGAAAACTGTTTAAGAACGCAGCATTGTGATTGGTCATTGTCTCTCCCAAAGCTTTGTATAACAAGCCCGAGAATCTCTCCCTCTCTTCTTCTTCAGTAAGATCAGATTGCCCAGGAAGGAGAACTCTTGGCAGATCGGACTTGAGAAAAGGTGCACCACTCCTGTTCTTGGCGAAAGACAGTAAACATTTGTTAATGAATTGACTAGCAGCAGCCTTTACCATCTGTTGATGCTCTTCAGACAATTCTTCCAAAGTGACATCCATGATGTCGCTCAACTCAGGCATCTTGAAAACTTGTGTGTGTCCCACCGGGCGTGCCAAAAAGTGTGTTGACGTAAAATCCGCACCTCACGCCAAGCACACAGCAAGCCGAACAAAGCTGGCTTCAAACGTGGCCCGGGCTTTCGAATCCGGAAGCGTGCCAGTCAGTTTGCCTGAAAACTAACAAAGGGACAAAACGTTTAGATCAAAACCTGGAACATGCCGGGTGAGACCAGACAGTTCCGTATTTGCGGCATCGAAGCCAATCTTGAGAGACATATAGCTACAGGGAAGCTATTCTGTCGGCAGTTAAAACATCATTCGGCAATCGGCAAGGCACGCAAGGAACGTACTGCCGAATGCGTAACGTAAGCATGACGAAAGATCGGCTTTCAACCGAATGAACACGTACTCATAGCCGATTAACGAGAAACAGAGCATGATAGATAAATAAAAGGGTGAAACATGATCATAAATTCGCAGTAAACAAAGAATGCATAGGCCGAAAGCAGCACCCGTCAAGCATGATAACAAAACAAGTTAATCCACCGCATGATACGACTTGTTTGTAACCACGCCACTAATCAGATTAGATTAATCCACCGCATGATACAATCTAATCATGAAAAGCTAAAAGCACTCAATGTTTAGTTACGAACCCACAACACAGTCACGAATTTACATTGAAAACAAGAATGCATAGGCCGAAAGCAGCACCCGTCAAGCATGATAACAAAACAAGTTAATCCACCGCATGATACGACTTGTTTGTAACCACGCCACTAATCAGATTAGATTAATCCACCGCATGATACAATCTAATCATGAAAAGCTAAAAGCACTCAATGTTTAGTTACGAACCCACAACACAGTCACGAATTTACATTGAAAACAAGAATGCATAGGCCGAAAGCAGCACCCGTCAAGCATGATAACAAAACAAGTTAATCCACCGCATGATACGACTTGTTTGTAACCACGCCACTAATCAGATTAGATTAATCCACCGCATGATACAATCTAATCATGAAAAGCTAAAAGCACTCAATGTTTAGTTACGAACCCACAACACAGTCACGAATTTACATTGAAAACAAGAATGCATAGGCCGAAAGCAGCACCCGTCAAGCATGATAACAAAACAAGTTAATCCACCGCATGATACGACTTGTTTGTAACCACGCCACTAATCAGATTAGATTAATCCACCGCATGATACAATCTAATCATGAAAAGCTAAAAGCACTCAATGTTTAGTTACGAACCCACAACACAGTCACGAATTTACATTGAAAACAAGAATGCATAGGCCGAAAGCAGCACCCGTCAAGCATGATAACAAAACAAGTTAATCCACCGCATGATACGACTTGTTTGTAACCACGCCACTAATCAGATTAGATTAATCCACCGCATGATACAATCTAATCATGAAAAGCTAAAAGCACTCAATGTTTAGTTACGAACCCACAACACAGTCACGAATTTACATTGAAAACAAGAATGCATAGGCCGAAAGCAGCACCCGTCAAGCATGATAACAAAACAAGTTAATCCACCGCATGATACGACTTGTTTGTAACCACGCCACTAATCAGATTAGATTAATCCACCGCATGATACAATGAAAATTCATATTCCATCTTCTTCTTTTTATAGAAAGGAGAGTTTGATCTTCTTTAAAAACATAAAAGGTTTAATGAAACCAAAAAGTTTGCAATGCTACCTACTCTCCTCTTAAAACTCGCTCCAATTTTGTTTGTAAGAAGTACACGTATATCAAGATTTAAACCTTACATCGGACCATGTCTTATAAACATGAATGAGTAAAGGCTTGCTTTGCTAATTCAATGCAAAGGCAATTTAAAACACAAAGGGATCGAGTATCTATCGAGTAAAGTAGTGTGTCCATTTTTCAACCTTCATCTTCGACTGTCGTCCGATTTCCAACCTTCATCCATGAAACCGGACATTCTCAGCCACTCAACTTTCCATACCGGACAAATTACCCCCCGACTCAAATCCACCCCGGTTTTGATCCACGTCACCATGCCTACGTGTCAAAAGGTGCCCAGTCAGCACGTCGAACATAAAAAGGTGGGCCCACCTCTCACTCCCTCTCTCGTTTCATTCCCCATCGGCACTCCACCGGCGACGAAGAGGGCGAGGCCTTCTCCTCCTCCGCAAGCCCATGCCGCCGACGCGGAGGACCGGCTCAGCGCGCTGGACACCGCCGCCCTCCACGCCATTCTCGCCCGCGTGCCGCTTCGCGACGCCGCCGCCACTGTCGCGCTCTCCCGCCGCTGGCCCTCGGTCTTCGCCACGCTCCCGCGCCTGCGCCTCCACCCCTCAACCTGCTCCTTCCACGCCCACCCGGCGCCGCCGGTCACTCAGGCGGTGTCCTCCAGCGCGGCACCGCGCGGCCGTGGCCCGGGGTGGAGCTCCCCGACGGGGACGGCGCATGGAGCTCCCCCCGCAGCTCGGCGCGTGGACCTCCCCTGCGGCCCGGCGTGCAGCTCCTCCG
>OAMR01000082.1:1236271-1255339 GCA_900205405.1 Echinochloa crus-galli
CCATCCTTGGAGATACCAGCCTCAAAACCACCAGTGGTGGAGTCAATGATGAGGACAGCACAGTCAGCCTGGGAGGTACCAGTAATCATGTTCTTGATGAAGTCACGGTGTCCAGGGGCATCAATGACCGTGCAGTAGTACTTGGTGGTCTCAAACTTCCACAGGGCAATATCGATGGTGATACCTCTCTCACGCTCGGCCTTGAGCTTGTCAAGCCCTCAACTCTATACTGTTTTTTTTTTGTTTCTGCGAAACACAATACAGACTTTTACTGACATATAAGGACATGCATTTATCTCTATTAATACATATACGAAATATATCCCTATGGATATCTTTGATAAACTGAGTCGGCTAGTCTTGAGATTAAATAAGTCTACTATTTTTATTTCACAAAACTTTTTAATGCAAAACTTATATTATAGAAATCTTTTAGATGAGAAGATGCAATATATCATGTTGAAAAAATATGATCTAAGATATTGGTACTTCAAAATTGATGTGAATGAACATTAGATACTAGTATTACCAAGATATTGGTCGGATTTTGTCAAGAAGCCTTTCACTAATCCCGAGTTACACATTTGACTGGTGATGTGAATGGTGATAGTAGGTGCATCAATGGTGGATTGAAGTTCACCCAAGAAGAACATTTCTTCCATCGAAAGAAAAGAAAGAAGAGCCGAGAAGGATATTTCGGATCTCCACGTATTGCGGATAACGCCAACAAGGCAACCACTCGCGCCGAGTGGTGGAACGAGGAATGTACTGTCAAGGCCACTAGATCCAGCGCTCTGCGCTCACACTGGTCGTCGTCGATCCCCACTGCGAACCTCGGCGATGGCGGCATCGCCGTATCTCTTCATCCTCCTCATCCTCTTCCATCCAGCCGCTGCGCCCGCCTCCCACGCGCCGCCGCCTTCGCAGCCGCAGCCGCTGCCGCCGCGGCCGCCTGAGAAGGTGCAGGTGTGGCCCAAGCCGGTGTCCATCTCGTGGCCGGCCGCGGTGTACGCGCCGCTCTCGCCGTCGTTCAGCATCCGCGCCTCGCCGTCGCACCCGTCGCTCCGCCACGCCATCGCCTACTACAGCCGCCTCATCCGCACCGAGCGGCACGCCCCGATTGTTCCCCCCGCCAACTACACCCTCGCCCGCGTCCCCATCCGGCTGCTCGCGCTCTCCGTCTCCGACCCCGACGTCCCGCTCGGCCCCGGCGTCGACGAGTCCTACACGCTCTCCGTGCCCCCCGAATCCGGCTCCGCCGACATCTCCGCCGCCACGTCCTGGGGCGCCATCCGTGGCCTCGAGACCTTCTCCCAGCTGTCCTGGGCGGGGGGCGGCCCCGCCGCGGGCGGCCAGCCGATCGTCCCCAGCGACATCGAGATCTCCGACCACCCCCTCTTCGGCCACCGCGGCATCCTCCTCGACACCGCCCGGAACTACTACCCCGTCCGCGACATCCTCCGCACCATCCGCGCCATGGCCTTCAACAAGCTCAACGTGTTCCACTGGCACATCACCGACTCCCAGTCCTTCCCCATCGTCCTCCCCTCCGTCCCCAACCTCGCCAACTTCGGTTCCTACTCCCCCGCCATGCGCTACACCGACCAGGACGTCCGCCGCGTCGTCCGCTTCGCCGAGGCCTTCGGCATCCGTGTCATCCCCGAGATCGACATGCCCGGTGAGTGAGAATTAGCAACAATTTCAAACTGCTCTGCTGAATCAATCGCATCCTGCATTGCCCACTCCCTTCTATTTTGGGTTGAATTGAATGAATGCAAACTCCTCACCTCAGGGCACGCGGGGTCGTGGGCGGGGGCGTACCCGGAGATCGTGACCTGCGCGAACAAGTTCTGGGCGCCGACGGCGAAGCCGGCGCTGGCGGCGGAGCCCGGCACGGGGCAGCTGAACCCGCTGAACCCCAAGGCGTACCGCGTGGCGCAGGACGTGCTGCGCGACCTGGCGGCCCTGTTCCCGGACCCGTACCTCCACGCGGGCGGCGACGAGGTGAACACGGCGTGCTGGGAGGACGACCCCGTGGTGCGGCGCTTCCTCGCGGACGGCGGCTCGCACGACCGGCTGCTGGAGCTGTTCGTGAACGCGACGCGGCCGTTCCTGGTGCACGAGCTGAACCGCACGGCGGTGTACTGGGAGGACGTGCTCCTGGGTCCCAAGGTCTCGGTGGGGCAGACGGTGCTGCCCCGCGACACCACCGTGCTCCAGACGTGGAACAACGGGGCGGACAACACCAAGCGGATCGTGTCCGCCGGCTACCGCGCCATCGTCTCCTCCGCGTCCTACTACTACCTGGACTGCGGGCACGGCGGGTGGGTGGGCAACGACAGCCGGTACGACGTGCAGGAGAAGGAGCGCGAGGGCGCGCCGCTGTTCAACGACCCCGGCGGCACGGGCGGGTCGTGGTGCGCGCCGTTCAAGACGTGGCAGCGCATCTACGACTACGACATCCTGCACGGGCTGACGGAGGACGAGGCCACGAGGGTGCTGGGCGGCGAGGTGGCGCTCTGGTCGGAGCAGTCGGACGCCGCCGTGCTGGACGGCAGGCTCTGGCCCAGGGCCGCCGCCGCCGCCGAGACGCTCTGGTCCGGGAACAAGGGCGCCAACGGGAGGAAGCGGTACGCCAACGCGACGGCACGGCTCAACGAGTGGAGGTACCGGATGGTGGCGCGCGGCATCCGCGCCGAGCCCATCCAGCCGCTCTGGTGCCCGCTGCACCCGCGCATGTGCCACCTCTCGCAGTAGCATGGCTGCCTGAAGCAGAAGCCTGCCAGCAATGGACTGAAAATTAACGGCACCAAGTCACACAGGGGCAGACACAGATTTTATTTTGGAACTTGGAGGGAGAAGAAGAACCATCAGTATCGGTCTTGGGATGATCGAGGTAGTGATGACTGGATGAATGGAGAACAGAATAAAACCAAGTCATCAACGATCTACCACTTGGGTTTCATCCCCATCGCTTGAAGTGAGCCTGTCCTTGTTTGAGGTATGCTTAATTGTGTCACGAAGTAACAGGTGCATATAACCTCTGCACTAAGAACTTCTCAACTCCCAAGTTACATGAAACTGAAAAAAAAATCATCAGTAGATCAAAGTCTTATCTTTGGATAGCTGCTGTTCTCGACGCTGGTTAGATTTTCAGTAGATTTTTATTATCCAATAATACATGAGTAGCACACATGTACTTGATCCAGGACTTGATGATTTGTATGTACTGACGGACTTGGAAAAAGGTTTGTGGAAATTAGGATTCAGAAGTCTGCGATTTTTTGGCAGTATTTGGTTGTGATGTTGAAATACGTCGTCTCTAGAGACGAATTTGTGACAGAAAACAAAAAGGACACAAGATATTTTCGCTGGGTTTTGCACTCTTCCTGTTTACACCTCACTGTCCAGCCAGCATAACAACACTCAGAACCGCATGATGCTGTTGTTTTCGTGTCAGATACGGGAAGATTTTTGGAGCACTAGTTAGGCGCAGACCGTTGCAGTCATTAGGTTGCTGGTTCTGGGCCTTAGATAGTGGTGTAAACAGCACGAGTAATCATCAAGATCGACTGAACAGTGCGCCATCAAGAGACCACCAGCGTGGCGGCACCCGGCCGGCCCCTCTTGAGCTCATCAACCACGCGCCGCGGTTGTGCTCATTGGTGTCGTGGTCGTGGCTGGTGCGTGGTGCCATCTCTCGTAGCGTCTTGTCATGGATTACCATGACGGCAGTGTCCTCTTGCTTATTATGGCGGCACTTGATTTGACATGGATGGTGAAAACGAAGTGCGGTCATTTTTTATTTTACCAGATGACGTTGTTTGCGTCCTGAGAGGAACAGACATGAGCGATTAGATCAGCAGCTCAATTTCCACATTGACAGACGACCTTTGGACCAGATACCTAAATAAAGAATATGCAACAAAGATAGCAGAACACAAGAGATTATTAGGTTTTGCACAAGGTCAATGAAAGAATTTAGGATTATTCAGAACGCAGGTCTCAACAGGGTCTTGTGATCAAGTCCTGCAGGAACCAGACTCCAGAGAAAGTTCCGACCAAAACCTCCATCCAGAAACGAATTTGCCTGAAACTCCAGCACTCAACAGTTAAAGACAGCGGACAGATTGGGAAGACTACCATCATCTGCAGAGCGTAGGCCCCTCTCAGTTGTCAGAACAGTGCGCCATTAGGGAGGATAAGCATGGGCACTGTTGAGACAGATTGGAGCTAGGGGTTGTTAGCCAATAGCCAATCCACCTAGTAGTATTTTTTCCCCATCCGGGGTCGCTTTCTGTCCGACGTGTGCGAAGTGAGGTGCAACCCATCGGTCGTTTTCTGCTTTCTGAAGAACGTTCCGGCTGAGACCCTACGCTGCCTTGTCCTCCTTTTTCTCCCGTCTGCTCAGCTCAGGGCCGGGCCTTTCCCCGTGTGCAGTGGTGCAAGCCTTTTGAGGTCGCAGGCTTCTTCCTCGTGCAGGTAAACCGCTCGTCTTCTCCTGCACTCCCAGGGTCGAAGAACTGAAGCAGAGAGAGAGAGGGAGATGAGGGAGATCATCAGCATCCATATCGGGCAGGCGGGCATCCAGGTGGGGAATTCTTGCTGGGAGCTCTACTGCCTGGAGCATGGTATCCAGCCTGATGGCCTCATGCCCAAGTGAGGCCCCTTGCTATGCCAATTTTCGCCTTCTGACTTTTTGTTTATCTCATCCTTCTTTGAGAATTCTGTCGAATTTTGGTCTGTCTGTAAAGATTCGAGTTCAGAGTTTATCTGACTGCCTTCTGGATCCTTGTAGTAGTAGTAGCCTCAAAGAGAATATTTTGGAGATAATCCTTTTTTTAACGGAATTTTGGAGATAATCCTGAGGACGACCTTTGCTGGATGAAAACCCGAAACAAAAGCTTGAGAAACTTTGTTGGGTGCTGTGAAAATCTTGTTTTTTAATGAGTTCAGAACCACTTGCTTAAAAGTTAAAAGTAGAAAAGGGGCATGATCAAAAGACGGGGGAAAAATCTGCATACAAAATTATCTCCTGTTTTGTGAAACAAGCATTAGGACGATAATCATGTGACTGGCCACCGATTTATATGCATAGCTCACCTATTTTGCAGTATTCAGTGTCTCTGTTTTTTGCCCGTCGCCTTGCAGTGACACCTCTGTTGGGGTCTCGAGGGATGCATTCAACACGTTCTTCAGTGAAACAAGTGCGGGGAAGCACGTTCCAAGAGCCTTGTTCGTCGATTTGGAGCCCACCGTCATCGACGAAGTGAAGACCGGGAGTAGATTAGTCATAAAAAATACTTCATTATCACTCGATTAAACTATGCAAGAATATAATAGCAACGCCAATAGTCAAATACTCCATTTTTGTAATATTGTAACGCCAAGCTGATTACTGGCAGACCCTTGTCAGCAGTGCTGCTGCTGTGAGTCGGCATGATTTTGCTGTCCAGGGGATGCGACTCATAAAAGCTGGGAGCTGGTAGTGTGATTGCTGAACAAAATCTTTTTCGAGATACCACAGATACAGGGGACATGATCCATAAATTAAAAATTCAATCGTTCTATGCTGCAATTAAATAGTTCTAGAAAGTGACTGGTAGAACTAAGCAGCAGCACCCCTTTGTAAACCTATGGCGCCTTCCTTCAAAAAAGAAAAAAAAATAGCAGCTTCTGATGCTCGCATTAATAGCTATCCTGTTTGGAGACTGGGTGACGTTTGAAGCTTTTCTGTTGCAGTTGGAAGAGAAGTAATAGATCTTTGCCTTGATCGGATAAGAAAATTGGCAGACAACTGCACTGGTCTTCAAGGTTTTCTAGTTTTCAATGCTGTTGGTGGTGGAACTGGCTCTGGACTTGGTTCATTACTTTTAGAGCGTCTATCAGTTGATTATGGTAGGAAGTCGAAGCTTGGTTTCACAATATATCCTTCACCACAGGTATCATTATGATAATTTCGTACAATTCCTGTATGCATCATTACATCAACATATTTGCATCCATACAATCGCTATTTTTATGTCTGTTTGTGGACAATAAATTGCCAAGCAATTGCCACCCAAAGAAAAAAAAACTGTAGTATTCAGGATGAAACATTAAAAAGAAGATGAATTCAGTGGTAGTTCTGAATCGTGATTTGGCAAAACTAAGGATGTAAAATAGTAACAGTGACCAAAAAACACATCTTCTCGTATCTCAATACAACCAAATATCTTATAATAATATCATAAGAGAAGTCTATATATGTAATGTGCCCCTGCCGTACTTTTATTTTTTTTATAAGCTAGTCTAATTGTTTTACACTTTTGCCTTCTGTTTCCAACTTTATGTGTTCTTGCAATAAGACACAGATTGCCTGCATAAATATATCCTTCCGTGGACTACATTCACCTGCAATTGGTTGTAACAAAAAGTAATTTTCTCAGCGGACCTCACAGAGTTAATATACATGAAGTATAAGCCTGGATATCATGTGAGCCCATATATCTCTAAACAGAGAAAGATTTGAGTGAATTTTATGCTGTCACATATAACAGTATATTTTTGTTGGCTACGCTGAGGTTGTAGGACAAGATCTGAATCTGTATGCTTGAGACTAGAGCGAGTAAAATGACCCTTGAGACTAGAGCGAGTAAAATGACACAACTTATATCTATTGATTGATGTAACTAGCTATAGATGTAGACGTTCCTTCTCAATCTGATAACAAAATCCTGCAAAGGAAGTTTACCTGTCATTCTAAAGTACAAGTACTCTGTACTGAAACCATTTCCTGTTGCAGATTTCAACCGCTGTTGTCGAGCCTTATAACAGTGTGCTCTCCACACATTCCCTGATTGAACATACCGATGTCGTTGTGCTTCTTGACAATGAAGCTATCTATGACATATGCAAGAGGTCCCTTGACATTGAGCGTCCAACATACACCAATCTGAACAGGCTTATATCTCAAGTTATATCATCTCTGACCACATCGCTGAGGTTTGACGGAGCTATTAATGTTGACATAACTGAGTTCCAGACCAACCTTGTGCCTTACCCTCGGATACACTTTATGCTCTCTTCGTATGCTCCGATTATCTCAGTGGAGAAGGCCTACCATGAACAACACTCTGTTCCTGAGATCACAAATTCTGTGTTCGAGCCATCAAGTGTGATGGCAAAATGTGATCCCAGGCATGGTAAGTACATGGCATGCTGTTTGATGTACCGTGGCGACGTTGTGCCAAAGGATGTGAATGCTGCTGTCCATTCAATCAAGACCAAGAGAGCAGTGCAGTTTGTCGATTGGTATATGCTCACAACTCTTATCAAGTTTATATCATACAGTATAGATTGTAATCCTTCCTCCAATAAGATTAGCTGCACGAGACATGATCATCTACTTTCTTTCTGTGTTGCCACATGCACAGGTGTCCTACTGGCTTCAAGTGCGGGATAAACTACCAGCCACCAACTGTAGTCCCTGGAGGGGACCTGGCCAAGGTGCAACGAGCGGTCTGCATGATCAGCAACAACACAGCCGTAGCTGAGGTCTTCTCCCGTATTGACCGCAAGTTTGATCTCATGTATGCGAAGCGTGCATTTGTTCATTGGTATGTCGGCGAAGGGATGGAAGAAGGGGAGTTCTCAGAAGCAAGGGAGGATCTTGCGGCACTGGAAAAGGATTATGAGGAAGTCGGAGCTGAAGTTGAAGACGATGACGAGGAAGCAGAATATTGAGCCATCAGATCTTGATGCTGGTTATTTTTATGTGGTATCAGTCATCTAGTGTTGCTTGGATGTCATTGTTGTTCTGCCATTACTTTCCCTTTTTGTTATTGCATTTCGCCTGTTCATGGTTGGCATAGTAGAAGTGTAAAGTTGGTTGAACTTGTATGATGGTTTAATATAAAATAAAATAAATATTAAAAATTCACATGAAAAATTATATTTGTAGATTAGTCATAAAAAATACTTCATTATCACTCGATTAAACTATGCAAGAATATAATAGCAACGCCAATAGTCAAATACTCCATTTTTGTAATATTGTAACGCCAAGCTGATTACTGGCAGACCCTTGTCAGCAGTGCTGCTGCTGTGAGTCGGCATGATTTTGCTGTCCAGGGGATGCGACTCATAAAAGCTGGGAGCTGGTAGTGTGATTGCTGAACAAAATCTTTTTCGAGATGTGTGAGTTGACGAGAGCAATTGTTGGGTGATAAGGATTTCCTGAGCTAAAGTCCCAATTTTTCCATACCATAATAGTTTCAAGATTGGCTTGAGTGAATTTTAGGAAAGAAGCTGACGTTTGGTTTCAAGATTGCAATATCAAGAATGCAAGAAAGAATTTTTTTTCCCCCATACCATAGTGATTCTATTAGTCTCAGAATAGTATGGAGCAAATGTGCTAAATTATCTATAGTTCAGGAGAAATGCTTGGAATAGCAAGCTGCGAGTTGAAGTAACACGAACTTGAAAGGTATGAGCTTTTTCACTAGCAAATTGTGCATCTAATAGTCAAGAAACTGGATAGATACTATCTGATTAGTGAACCGCAACAGGAGGGAAATAATATGTTGCGCAAATTTTAATTAATGGTCTCCAATGAAATGGGGCCATTGGCCCGTTCAAATGGCGTAGATACTGACTGGCTGTGGCTGAGGCCAATTGTTGAATAGAAAGAAGCATCAATACCAGAAGTCGTTCTATAACTTCAAGCAAAGACCGACATCATATTCAAGCAGCTGCAAAACACGGTTACACGGGCAGCAGATCGTCCTGTGCTTCATTGCCCCACCTTGTTCTTCCTGTGCGTCACATCGTCTCACTTCGCTGCCTTACCCTGCATTATTACTTGCTGTAACCAGTCCCATGCGACTTCAAATAATCACACTTCAGGGTCCGATGTCGTAACATAAAAAGAAAAACTGAAAAACCGAAGCATACTGTAAAAACCCTTTGCAAGAAAAAAAAACAGCACGCCACAGGTAACTGCAATCTGAATAATCAAAAGATGGCAAAACAGAACACTTAAACGACCGCAAGAAATGGCATTCCGCGTCACATTGAACACAAATCAGTCTCAGCATCCATTGCTTAAAATAACACCGCAGTATTTCGAAGGCACAAATAAGGTACATTGCACTGTCTACATATCAAGCACAATGCCCCTAAACAAAATTTTAGGAGTCACTAGAGCAATACATAGTAGGAAGATACCGATCAAACACCTCATTTCTTCTTGGCAGCAGCCTTGGTAACCTTGGCACCGGTGGGGTCCTTCTTCTCCACGCTCTTAATGACACCAACAGCAACTGTTTGCCTCATGTCACGGACAGCAAAACGACCAAGAGGAGGGTACTCAGAGAAGGTCTCAACAACCATGGGCTTGGTGGGAATCATCTTCACCATACCAGCGTCACCATTCTTCAGGAACTTGGGCTCCTTCTCGAGCTCCTTGCCAGATCGTCTGTCAATCTTGGTAACAA
Organism: Echinochloa crus-galli; assembly: GCA_900205405.1. Lineage (NCBI taxonomy): Eukaryota > Viridiplantae > Streptophyta > Magnoliopsida > Poales > Poaceae > Echinochloa > Echinochloa crus-galli. Next base: position 1,245,748 of record OAMR01000082.1, read on the forward strand.
GTTCGGCAAACTTGACAGCAATGTGGGAGGTGTGGCAGTCCAGCACTGGGGCATAGCCATTGCCAATCTGACCAGGGTGGTTCATGATGATGACCTGGGAGGTGAAGCTGGCAGCCTCCTTAGCAGGGTCATCCTTGGAGTTGGAGGCCACGTACCCACGCTTCAGATCCTTCACAGCAACATTCTTCACGTTGAAGCCCACATTGTCACCAGGAAGGGCCTCCTGGAGCGCCTCATGGTGCATCTCAACAGACTTCACCTCAGTGGTCAGGCCACTGGGTCCAAAGGTGACAACCATACCAGGCTTGATGACACCAGTCTCAACACGACCAACAGGCACAGTTCCAATACCACCAATCTTGTACACATCCTGAAGGGGGAGACGCAGGGGCTTGTCTGAAGGCCTCTTCGGCTCATTGATCAAGTCAAGAGCCTCAAGCAGCGTTGGGCCCTTGTACCAGTCCAGGTTGGTGGACCTCTCAATCATGTTGTCACCCTCAAAACCAGAGATAGGAACAAAGTGAATCTTGTCAGGGTTGTATCCAACCTTCTTGAGGTAGGAAGAGACTTCCTTCACGATCTCATCATAACGGGCCTTCGAGTACTTGGGAGTGGTGGCATCCATCTACAAAACAGGCACAAACATGTTACTTTGATGTTGAGACAACAGGTTTTTCAGAATAACAAATCAAAAGCAGGCCATACAACAATGAATAGTATATATATAACATTAAAATACAAATAATTCTGATGTAAATAATATTCAAAAACATGTTCAGTGAGAGCATAATACAAAAATGCCCTAGAAAGACATATGTAGCAAGACAAAAGCAATACAAACATATGAACAATCAAGAAATCTAGAGGCTAGTAAAGTCTATAACAAAGACAACATTACACAGAATGTCCAGTTCGTCAACATATACAAGGACTAGTTCAAGGAAAGAGGGCATAGGGTAAAACTACAGCAAAACAACGTTAGAGAGTGTACAGTACATAAAAGTATACAGGGCCTAGTTCAAGGAAAGAGGGTGTAGGGTAGTTAGCAACAACATTACACAGAATGCACAGTATGTCAACATATACAAGGCCTAGTTGAAGGAAAGAGAGCATAGGGTAACCATAGCAACTATTATAAAATAGCAGGAACTAAAAAAACTTCCATAGCCAGCACACTTGAGTAAATCAGTAAATGTTTACTGAGATGGGTAACAAGCATCTGGCATGTATAAAAATTCAAAACTCACTACATCAATATGGCTGTAAACATAGGATTTCTGATGCACAAGCATCTTACATATAAGAATTCCAATTCCATAATATCTTTTATGTCTCAGGTATAGTTGCAATGGAAAATAAGTATCACAATTACTAATATTAAGCAGGCAGTATAATTCAGTGTACACAAACAAATGCAATCCATCACCATGCAGCATCTAAACGTGTTCTGTAAGAACTTTTCTGGGAGTATACCTTGTTGCAGCAGCAGATCATCTGCTTCACTCCAAGAGTGAAAGCAAGGAGTGCGTGCTCACGGGTCTGGCCATCCTTGGAGATACCAGCCTCAAAACCACCAGTGGTGGAGTCAATGATGAGGACAGCACAGTCAGCCTGGGAGGTACCAGTAATCATGTTCTTGATGAAGTCACGGTGACCAGGGGCATCAATGACCGTGCAGTAGTACTTGGTGGTCTCAAACTTCCACAGGGCAATATCGATGGTGATACCTCTCTCACGCTCAGCCTTGAGCTTGTCAAGCACCCACGCATACTTGAAGGACCTCTTGTTCATTTCAGCGGCCTCCTTCTCGAACCTCTCGATCACACGCTTGTCAATACCTCCAAGCTTGTAGATCAGGTGGCCAGTGGTGGTCGACTTGCCAGAGTCGACATGGCCAATGACCACGATGTTAATGTGGCTCTTCTCCTTACCCATGGCTACAAGTAAAGCTTAACCTGCAGCATAAGAAAGGAAACTGGAACCAATGAGCAATTTTAACATGAGGATAGTCAAATCTGTATTTGTAACTAACAGTTACAGGATGCTATAGCAAATTAGCAATTACATCAAACAAGAACAAAGCAAACCAGAAAACGTTTGGTTAATAGCTCCGTACAGTTGCAGTACTATGCGAACAAGCAGACTAGACCAGTAAACTTTCAGTAATTAGTTGCCTTAAAACATGAACATATTTGAGCAGACATAGATCAGAAGACATTAGAGAATAATTGTAGTAAAGCATTAACGCAGAACACAATTGCAGTGAAACATTAACACAATAGAGAAGCCATGGGCTCCATCAGCGAAATTATCAAAATAATCTACAGTGCCAGATGATTCTAGTCATAGGAGACAACTCAAACATTATAGATCACTTCTCTAACCAAAACAGAGAACCGATAAGCCTTATGGCAGACTGGACATAAAAATCGCCAACAGAATTCTAAGGGCGATATGCATTTATTTAACATCGGTGGTTGAAAACTAAGGCCATTTAGAACTAAAGTAGCTGTCTGAAATGTCATGTAAATCAAAATGGAGGTAGTATAAATTAAGTACAAAAAATATAGACATCACCAAGTAGTCAACACATCCTATTAGAATTGTAATACATGACATTGAGTAATTATACTAATCATATGACAGTCATAGAAGACAGCTAAATGATGCAACACTTGAACTTGCATTCTGCATGCATTACATTCCAATAACACAACTGAATGAGAAACTTATATTACAATTTTGACAGAGAACCTTCCTGCTGTTCACACATCGGATAATGCAATTTATTTAGTCATTACTACTACATCAAACATAAATACTTAGGAATCAGATGGTTATTCATAGAATCAATAGGCACTCATTGCACTATCATACATTTCACATTCTAATATACTAGCAATTGTTATTGAAGCATAACAGAGTATCCAACACAATGAAAGAATCAGCCAGTACAATTGAGATAGGATTTCTGGAATTATACCTTGTTGCAGCAGCAGATCATCTGCTTCACTCCAAGAGTGAAAGCAAGGAGAGCATGCTCACGGGTCTGGCCATCCTTGGAGATACCAGCCTCAAAACCACCAGTGGTGGAGTCAATGATGAGAACAGCACAGTCAGCCTGGGAGGTACCGGTAATCATATTCTTGATGAAGTCACGGTGACCAGGGGCATCAATGACCGTGCAGTAGTACTTGGTGGTCTCGAACTTCCACAGGGCGATATCGATGGTGATACCTCTCTCACGCTCAGCCTTGAGCTTGTCAAGCACCCACGCATACTTGAAGGACCTCTTGTTCATTTCAGCGGCCTCCTTCTCGAACCTCTCGATCACACGCTTGTCAATACCTCCAAGCTTGTAGATCAGGTGGCCAGTGGTGGTCGACTTGCCAGAGTCGACATGGCCAATGACCACAATGTTAATGTGACTCTTCTCCTTACCCATGGCTACAAGTAAAGCTTAACCTGCAGCATAAGAAAGGAAACAGTAACCAATGAGCAATCTTAACATGATGATAGTCAAAGCTGGATTCGTAACTAACTGTTACAGGATGCTATACGAAATTAGCAATTACATCAAACAAGAACAAAGCAAACCAGAAAACGTTTGGTTAATAGCTCCCTACAGTTGCAGTACTATGCAAACAAGAAGACTAGACCAGTAAACTTTCAGTAATTAGTTGCCATAAAACATGAACATATTTGAGCAGACATAGATCAGAAGACATTAGGGAATAATTGTAGTAAAGAATTAACGCAGAACACAATTGCAGTGAAACATTAACACAATAGAGAAGCCATGGGCTCCATCAGCGAAATTATCAAAATAATCTACAGTGCCAGATGATTCTAGTCATAGGAGACAACTCAAACATTATAGATCACTTCTCTAACCAAAACAGAGAACCGATAAGCCTTATGGCAGACTGGACATAAAAATCGCCAACAGAATTCTAAGGGCGATATGCCGATGAATGAAATCTACTAACAAAAGCGGGGCAATGAAAGCTCGTGATTAAACGACCGGTATCCTCATATATCTATGGCAAATCTACCCAAGCCTCGCACACGTATACCTCTATACCACATGGATATGCAAAGATCTGAAGCTAACTCGCAGAAAAAACAGAGCAGAATGACGGAATGATACATATCTATGGCAAATCCAACCAAACCTCGCACACGAATACCTCTATAGCATGAGGATATGCAAAGATCTGAAGCTAACTCACTGAAAAAGAGAACAGGAGGACGGATCCGAGACTCACCTCGCAGAGAAGCGGGGTTACCGAGAGGCGGCTGGATGCGGGGGAGAACAGACGGAAGCGAGGGTTTGGTCCGCGCCGATCGAAGTGCATTATATAGGCAAGTGCGAGAGCTAGGGTTCGTTCCTGACCGCCCGATCCGCATCTGATGACCGTCGATGCAAAGCTATCCGGTTAGTTGGCGATGAGTGGGGCCGATGCTTCTGGATGGGTTGGGCGGGTGATGAGAGCTGATGGGCCTAGCGCGACATATTGGGCCGGGAACGGTGCAGCAGGCTGGTGGTCGGTCCATGCCTCCATGGTGTCGGACAGACCTCGTCGAAAAAAGAGAGGCAGGGAGAACCCGACGAAGGCAAAACCACTGGCGGTGGCGGCACGGCGGACGCAGAAATATGGCAGGTAAAGCTGGCGGTCTCAAGGGAGTTGCCCTCATCGGCGGCGGTGCCAACAGCACGGTCGCCGGCGCCCTCCACTTCTTCCAGGACCCCTCAACCGGTAACGCTCTCTCCTGGTTTGCGGTCTGTACGGCCGGCGGAGATTAGAATTTCGTCAATGCCTTTCCTTGTGAATGAAATGGCAGCAATCACTTTGCACTGTACTTGAGCAGCTAGTGATGAAAGGGCCAGCAACCCCTTTGCACTGTACTGGTAGTGAAACAGATATTTGCAAAATTTAATGTTTTCTGTAAATTCCATTATTTTATCATCCTTTTGTCATGACTATAATATCAGACTGCCAACTACTGCTTTCTTTCTATTAGTCTACTGGAATCCTTCTGCGCACAGGAATCCGGCAGTACTTAGTAGAAGGATTTTATCCTTTTGTAACACCGAATGTGATCAAGGGATCTTGAATTGCTTCTTGCAAATACTGTTTTAAACTATTGATTGTAACTCATATAACCTGTTTCCAAATGCCTTATTAGGATCTCATAAACATACATGTTATATTATAGATGGGCTAGTATCCATCATTTTTATGTTATTCTGACAGATTTATTTGCTTAACAGGCCCCCATTTTAACCCTAAAAATAAGCCCCATGGAGCACCATTTGATGACGAACGACATGTGGGTGACCTGGGAAACATAGTAGCCAACAAAGATGGTTAGTGCTAAGCCTAATCTAAAATCCTTGACTTGCAAGGGGAGATGTATGCTGGTGAAATATTTCCTGTGTCCTTATAATGCTTTGTGTGCTTATTTCAGGAGTTGCAGAAGTGTTCATAAGGGACTTACAGGTTCGTTGAACTTGAAGGATGTAAATATGAGCTTGTTAACTTGATCAATTGATAATCTATTTCTGCTATTTTCTGAAGATTTCCCTAAGTGGGCCTCATTCCATACTGGGAAGGGCAGTTGTTGTTCATGCTGATCCTGATGACCTAGGGAGGGGTAAGCCGTAAGCATGCTTGTATCACCGATGCAATTATTCTGTAGTTCTTACAAAATTGAGATCCATGACTTTATTGCCGGATTATTACCAATACCATTTGTTGCAGAAGTGTATTATCCCATTCAGTCATGAGCCATATATCACCTATGGATTCTAGCACCATGCAACACTTGGAAACCACGAACTAGTTATCTGTTTTTTTCTCAAACACGCAAGAGAACTGTGTATCATTGTATTAATAGAAGGAGGAGTCATACAGAGACCCAAACACACACAAACACGCACACTAGGATTAATGGAACTTAATCATCTGTACCAGATGGTAAGACCTGACCACTTGACCTTCTAAACAGCATCCCGAGCAGTGAGCAGGGATAATCCCTTAGCTCCTGCCAAGCTCCAAACAAGAGCCTCGTCCTTAGCAAGGGTCAGTACTGTAGACATACTAGGGGCAGACCCATTGAAGACACACTCGTTTCAATGTTTCCAGATGGTCCAGGAGCCAAAAATGGTGAGGGAGTTTAGACCCTTCCGTGCATCACCACTCAGAATCATTGGCGCTCTGTCCCACCAGGCATCCAGTGAGGATTCATCAGGCTGTGGGGCAAGCAATGCTAAACCAACATTCTGCAGGATGAAGTACCAGATTTGCCTTGCAAACACGCACCCAATGAGAAGATGTTGAATACTTTCCTCTTCTTGATCACAAAGCATGCAGCGCTCTGGGTGGGGAAGACCTCACCAAGCTAACCTGTCCGCTATCCAGCAGTGGTTATGAGCAACCAGCCACATGAAGAAGCGACACTTGGGAGAAGCCCAGGATTTCCATATAAGCTCATATGGTGCAAAGCTGATGGCCCCTTGAAACAGTGCATCGTACGCGGATTTAGCTGTGTAATGACCTGATGAAAGCCTCCAAATATGCTTATCAGGGATCCCTTCCTGTAAATCCACACCTTCCAAGGCGGCCCATAAATCAATATATTCTATCAGTGCATCCAAGGATATGTCCGCCTCAATGTCTTCCAACCACTTGTCATTAGGAAGAGCATGCTTGATCTACGTTTGGGCACTATAGCATACAGTTGAGGTGCGAGGTCCTGGATACTCCTACCAGCTAACCATTTGTCTCTCCAAAATACAGTATTGGCTCCATCCCCGACGTCAATGAATATGGCCAGAGATAGAAGGCACTCAACTTCCTTGCTTACTTGAAATGGCAGGCTTGACCAGGGTTCATTTGGTTCAGCTTTCTTAAGCCATGGCCATCTTTCTTAGTGCAAATCCTAAGGATTTTAGATCAGAAATGCCTAGTCCCCCAAGCTCCCTAGAGCGACATACTTTAGGCCAAGCAGTAAGGCAATGTCCTCCTTTTGCTTCCTTGTGACCTCTCCACACTAAGGCTTTTCTGATTTTATCAATGGCCTTAATTGCCCATGGTGGCAAATCAGTTGCCCCATGGCTAAATAAATTAGCATGTTGTTAATACATATTGCATCTGCACGACCCTGCCTGACCAGGTCATCAGATCTGCTTTCCATCCAGGTAGTTGGTCAGCAACTCTATCAATAATAGGCTGGAATTGTTCCTTGGTTAACTTTTCAAGGGACAGGGGCAATCCCAGATACTTCCAAGGAAAATTCAGGATTTCACAAGGCAGCCACGAACTAGTATTCAATACTTATTACCTCTTTCTGTTTTGTGCATAAAAATGGCTCCAGAGATTGCTCATTAGCAGTAGTTGTACATAGATTTCGTTAGCTAAAGATTAGCATTCATAACAGCACAATGTGTGATGAACGGTTTCCAAAGTTGTCACCAGCAACACCAACACATTGGATGTTGGATGCTTACATGTACTGGTTATAGGTTTAATCTCCACAGATATCATTTGAATGCTACAAGTGGAGAAGGAAAAGAAAAAACTTTGCATCTTTATGACATAGTTTTGCACTAGTTTTTTTTTAATGACTATGAGTGGTTTCCTCCATACTCTTTTCAACTGCCAATTGCCCTGCTGCACTTCAAACATGGAAGTATTTTGATCATTGTTTCCCGTTTTCTGTAACGATCGGCAAACTTCAGATTCCTGAACAATTGTTCTGGTGTGAGGCATGTTTTTAACTGGTCCTGACTATGTTCCTTATTCTGAAGGTGGCCATGAACTCAGCAAATCAACGGGAAATGCAGGGGCTAGAATTGGATGTGGTAAACTCCAAACCTTTTTGTAGTGTTGGAAACCGTAGGCAGGAAGGTCCCGGGTTCAAGCCCCAGCCTCTGCATATTTATGCGGGTAAGGTTTGGGCGCTATTACAACCCTTCCCCAGACCCCGCACGGTGCGGGAAGCCTACGGCACTGGGTACGCCCTTTGGAAACCGTAGGCAGGAGATTGGAATTTCTCTAATAATTCGTTTTGAAGCAAGCCTAACATAGTTTAAAACTAGAAGTGTACATGCACATCGTGTAAAACACAACCTGCTTTATTTTACATAAATGATCCTTATGATATATCAATGACACTTACAAATACATCTGTCAACAACTTACAGGTATCATTGGAATTCAGTCTTCAGTTTAAGAAGTAACAGCCAAGTTACATCAGGAAAAAAGGGCCAAGGAATTTGACATGGTATATGCAGTATGTTGTGCGTAGGCATGGAAATGAGGCTTGTTACTCTGGACTGTTTCAAGACTAAACATTTTAGTGCCCTTACTGTCCTCAGTCATGTATACGATCTTATGGTCTGAATAAGAGGAAAACGCTAGCAACATCTTGCATGATTTCTGGATATTCTGGGCCCATGGCATTTCTGGTTATCTGTAGTTACAAGTATATGTGCGACCCTTCTAGAATGGAAAGCTATGAAACTATAAAGGGTGCTGCTTTTGGATTCGTGCATCATAACGTTTTGTGTCTCTTTTCGAATAGGAAAACACACACTGGTCAGCATTTTGTAAGTACATAGTCTCTGGTTCTATAATGTGGATCAGTGTGCCATGGTGAAATGTTCAGCAGTAATGTCTCAAATTAATCTGCTTCGACAGGGAAACCAACCAAACATTCTTCCAGTGATGGCAAATCTGACAATGGAATCATTTCACTTCCATCCTATTGCATCGACTTCAAACATATTGTGCTAGATTCCTTTGCTGACTGATTTAAAAATGTTGCTGAGGCGCCCTCTTTTCAATCAGCCTTCTTGATGCACAAGAATCAATCTCCTTTTTGTAGTGTTGGAAACTGTAGGAAAGAGACTTGCATTTTTTTTTCTTCAATAGGAAATTTTGAAGCAAACCAGCAGAGTTTAAAGCTATAAGTGCACATACAGAGATCGAGTAAAACAGGAGCAGATACATCTGTCAACTTTCAGGTGCCGTTGGAATTCAGTCTGCAGTTTAATAAGTACCGAGTAACAGGCTGACAGCCAATTTTTCCACAAGAAAAGAGTGGTTAGGAATTTGTCGTGGTATATGCAGTATGCTGTTGCAGATACATGGAACTATGCTCGTTATTCTGGACCGTTTCAAGACCAGCCATTTTAGTGGCCTTCGTCTTCGGTCATGAATACAAATACAATAATCTTACGATCTGAATCTGCACGACTATAACCTGCGCTCGCGTCGCCCAACCCTAGCCGCCGCCGAGCTCCTTTCCCCGCCTCCTCCAGCCGCGCCGCCGCCCGAGCGGTCCGCCGGCGACCCGCGCGGCCGCGGTGAAGGCGGCGGCGGGCTCCTCCTCCCCTCTCTCCGGCGGCTATGGTGGGCGCGTCCGTCCGAGCGACCGGAGACCCTCTCACCGGCGGCTTTGGCGGCGGCAGAGGCCCAAGCCTCCAGATCCGGTGCCGCCCCGGACGGATCTGGGGGAGGCGCGGCTGGGGCGCGCGATCGTGAGTGGCGGGGTGGCGGCCATCGCTGGGATGGAAAGACCATGT
>OAMR01000082.1:1256858-1306369 GCA_900205405.1 Echinochloa crus-galli
CTAGGAATAATAGTACATTAGGATCTCCATCATTTAGAGAAGGTCCAAGTAAACAAGTTCATGCAGTCAATAAGCCATCTTCATCAGAATGGCATAGTCGGCTAGGTCATCCTGCTTTTGCTATTGTCGAAAGAATTCTTAGTTCCAATAGTTTGCCTTGTGTTAGCAATAAACATCCAGAGTCAGTGTGTGATTCATGTCAATTGGCCAAGAGCCATCAGCTTCCATATTCAGTATCGAATACAATCTCGAGTGCTCCTCTTGATTTAATTTTTTCGGATGTTTGGGGACCTGCACCTATCTCTGTTGGACGACATACATATTATGTTAGTTTTATTGATGACTATAGTAAATATACTTGGATCTATCTCCTTCGAAAAAAATCTGATGTGTTTCAGGTTTTTCGTGATTTTCAGAATCTGGTAGAACGAAAATTCAACAAGAAAATTATTGCTATGCAAAGCGATTGGGGGGGTGAGTATGAAAAGTTGAACTCATTCTTCCAACGTATTGGCATTACTCATCGGGTATCTTGCCCTCATGCGCACCAACAGAATGGTGCAGCTGAACGAAAACACAGGCATATTGTTGAAGTAGGCCTCGCCCTTCTAGCCAACTCCTCCATGCCATTAAAATTCTGGGATCAAGCTTTTCTCACTGCCACGTATCTTATAAATCTTTTACCTAGCAAGGTCATAGACTATGCTACCCCAGTTGAGCGTCTGTTAAAAGAAAAACCAAACTACAGTTCCTTGCGCATATTTGGTTGTGCTTGTTGGCCCAACTTGAGACCTTACAATAAGCGCAAGCTGTCTTTTCGATCCATCCGCTGTGCCTTTCTTGGATATAGCTCTATGCACAAGGGATTTAAGTGCTTAGACATATCCTCCGGTCGTATCTATATTTCTAGAGATGTTGTGTTTGATGAGCATGTTTTTCCCTTCTCTGAACTCCATCCTAATGCTGGCGCTCAATTAAGAAAGGAGATTGTTATTCTTCCTGATCATCTTATTTCTGGGGATGTAAATTGTAATGTTCCAAATATTACTGATTCTACTAATATTTTTGAAAGTGGCAGTGATATACAGGAAGATCTTGCAGAAAGATTGGGGACAGACGCAGGTGCTTCATTCACAAACGGTGCATCTACATGGTCACACCAACCCGCAGAAAATCCTGGCGTGCGACCCCATACTGATTCGGCGGCGCCTGACGGCAGTGATCCCCAAGCTGATCCGTTCTCGACACCCCCTGGTGGCTCTACTCCCGCGTCTGGTCCGTTCAATCCGGGTGCGCCGTGTGGGGAGGTTTTGTCGCCGTCTGGGCGCACTCCGTCAGGACCCTCCGCTGCTACTGCACCGCGTGGACCGACGCCTGGGCTATCTCCGGCTGGATCCTCTACACCAGCATCTGGATCTGCTGTGGATGTTGTGGATGATATATCAGCAGTAGAAGCTTCACCTTCGCCGTCAGCAGCAGAAGTCTCACCATCGCCGTCTCCTGTTCCTGATCCACCTCAGCGAGCTCGGACTCGACTACAAAGTGGTATTGTCAAACCAAAAAAATTATATGATGGTATGATTAGATATGGTTGTCTTGCTTCTACAGGGGAACCACAATCAGTACAAGAAGCGTTTGATTCACCACGATGGAAAGAAGCCATGCAGGCAGAGTATGATGCATTACTTCGCAATGGTACATGGCACTTAGTTCCTCCAAGACAAGGTATCAATATAGTTGACTGTAAATGGGTATTCAAAATAAAAAAGAAAGCTGATGGAAGCTTGGACAGATATAAAGCTAGATTAGTGGCAAAAGGATTCAAGCAGCGCTATGGTATTGATTATGAAGATACATTTAGCCCTGTTGTAAAAATTGCTACGGTCAGGCTTGTGTTGTCTGTTGCAGTCTCAAATGGGTGGTGTCTGAGGCAGTTAGATGTACAGAATGCGTTCCTTCATGGTGTTCTGGAAGAAGAGGTTTATATGGAACAACCACCAGGTTTTGAGAGTGAAATCACTTCTGGTCTTGTTTGTAAGCTGGACAAGGCCATCTATGGTTTGAAACAGGCACCCAGAGCCTGGTATTCAAGGTTGAGTGAAAAGTTGATTAAACTTGGTTTTAAAACTTCAAAATCAGACACTTCCCTCTTCGTTTACAGAAAAGAGCAAGTAACCATGTTTATGCTTGTATATGTTGATGATATTATTGTTACTAGCTCATGTCCAGAGGCTGTTACAGCATTGCTTCAAGATTTAAAGAAGGATTTTGCTCTAAAAGACCTAGGTAACTTGCACTATTTTCTCGGGATTGAAGTCAAGAAAGAAAGAGATGGAATCCTGTTATCACAAGAAAAATATGCACAAGATATTCTAGCTCGTGTAGGTATAACTAGCTGCAAGCCAATGTCTACGCCTTTATCTGCTACAGAAAAACTTTCGCTACACGAGGGAGAAGCGCTGAGTCCTGAAGATGGTACAAGATATAGAAGTGTTGTTGGAGCACTTCAATATTTGACTTTGACACGTCCTGACATAGCCTATGCTGTAAATAAGGTTTGCCAGTTCTTGCACTCGCCTACAAGTACACATTGGGCTGCTGTCAAAAGAATTTTGAGATATATAAAATATTCTTTAACTCTTGGACTGAAAATTCAGAAGTCAAGGTCTACTTTGATTAGTGCTTTTTCGGATGCTGATTGGGCAGGAAGTGTTGATGACAGACGGTCTACTGGAGGTTTTGCTATATTTTTTGGGGCTAATCTGGTGTCTTGGAGTGCTAGAAAACAGGCAACTGTATCAAGGTCTAGTACTGAAGCAGAGTATAAGTCGATGGCTAATGCTACAGCAGAAGTGATTTGGTTGGAATCCTTGTTGGCTGAACTTGGTGTTGTGTTAACAGATGTTCCGTGCTTGTGGTGTGACAATTTGGGAGCTACTTATTTGTCTGCAAATCCGGTGTTTCATGCTCGAGCTAAGCATATAGAAATTGACTTCCACTTTGTTCGTGAAAGGGTTACTAATAAGCAACTACAAGTTCGGTTTGTTTCCACTCATGATCAGCTTGCTGATGGATTCACCAAACCTTTGGCGACTCAGAAATTTCAAGTTTTTGTTGGCAACCTAAATCTTCAGAAGAAAGATTCTTTAGATTGAGGGAGGGTATTAGAGATAGAGTCCTTCCTCACATGTAATTCAGGAGTTGTTACTGTATCTGGTTCGGTTATAGATCGGACAGGAACAAGAGAACAGGCAGCTAGCGTCAATACGGCTTACAAGACGGTGACATAGTTTAGCCTCGGCCGATGCCGATACCAAGGTCAGCCCTAGCAAGAAATGCCTCGACGGGAACCGGACACCCGGGAAGACGTCAGGCGCGAGCCGTGCCCCGCCCACCCGGCCCAGGCGTGTCCCAAACAACGATGCGCGCCGGCTCGGCGCGACGCGCGCGCCCGTCGGCATCAAACTGTGCGCGGGACGGGACCGGTCGGCTGGCCAAACCCGAGGGGATCGGAGGACACGGCGGCCTTGCTTGGACCCTTCCGGCTTGGCCCCGGGCGGGCGCCATGCCGCAGGGCCGCGACGCCGGCTACGGACACGGCCCGCGCGCGCCCCCCGGCCGATCCCGCCACGGAGAAGCGGCTCGTGGACTTTGTGAGACCGAGACGAGCACGAGACGGTGGTGCCTCGCCGGAAGCTTGAGACGACGAGTAAAGAAACGCGGCCCGGGGTTGGCGGGCGTACGTGGCCGCGCCCGGGATGCCTGGAAAACGGCTGGGCAACGGGCCGGGAGGCCGGGTGCGTGAGAGCCACGGCGCGCCCGGCCGGCAGCAGCATCCGTGGGCGACTGGGCGGTGATACTATTATTTTTGCGTGTCCTCTCCCTCTCGCGTGCGCGTCCGTGCGTGCCGTGGCGACACCGGCGTCACAGTGGCGCGCGTGTCCTCGGCTCCGTCCGATGCGCGGGTCGGGGCAGGGAGACCGACCGTTTTCTGCGGTCCGGGAACCTGTAGCTGTAGCCTGGTACTATTCAATCGTCGCGTCGTGTCTGAGGTACGAAGGGACTGGTTGTGGATGGCCCGTGACTTCACGTATCTATCCGGCGTCGTGCATCTTTCTCCTTCCCTTTGTCTAGGCAGATTGTGCAATAGGAACGGTGTTCCGGGCGAAAGCCTCCACTATCGGTGGCAATGGTGGCGGCGCCCTCGTGGCGTCACTTTCCCCGCTGGGGGCATCATTGAGTTGTGCGTTGTGGCTATGGTGGTGCGCTTGGTCCGTGTCGATCGGGAGGTGCTGAGGGCCCATGTGGATGTAGCCTCGAGTTGGCGCGTTTGGTGCAGTGGTGATCTCGGTGTCGGCTGAGTGGAGGTGTTGCTCTCAAAGCAGGTTCAGATATCCGAGTCCCTGGCAGAGGAGTGAGGCGGTGGATGAGGCGAGGCCCCCACGCAGAGTGGTCAGGATCGGTGGTTTCATTGATGCTGTGATGGGAGTGTTCTGCCGAGGCAACGTCGGAGCAGGGAGATCGACGATCGGCGTGTGCGGCTCGATGGTGATAGCCCATGGTGGAGGAGTTCAGGTGGCCATTGGAGCTTGCAGCGGGTTACGACTTCGGTCGTGACACAGCGTTGGTGACGACGGCGTGAGTTTGGTGGCTTACTTTTGGCTCTTCTCCCAGGTTGTGGTGGTGTAGTGTCTTGTCGTGTGCGTTGTTTGCGTGCGTTGTTTGTGTGCGGTGATGTTTGCTTCGGCCTGTGATGTACAATTGCTTCTTCTTCTTAAATGAATCGGCAGTGCTCCTGCCTTTAATTTCGAAAAAAATCTGCACGACTTCAAGGCCATCAGCTATGTCTTTCTGTTTCTTTTCTAACAGGGGAACGAACGTAAGTCAGCATTTTTCTTAGGACGTAGTCTCCAGTTCTATAACGGCCATCTCGTGTTCTATGGTCAAACGGCAAGCTCTATTGTACTAGTATTGTCTAAAATTTATTCTGCTTCCAAATGGTAACCAAACAAAAACCCTTCCTGTGATGGCAAATCTGACCATGGTTTCATTTCAGTGTCCACTGATACTAACGTCTTCTTCACCTCCATACTATCGTATCAACTTCAAACTTGTGCAAGATTCCTTGGCTGACTGCTTTAAAAATGTTTGATTCACTGATACACCCTCTTTTCAATTAGCCTTCTTGCTGCAGAAGAATCAATCGCCTGACAGCATATGACGTCCTACGCACGAGCCAGCCGGCCGCTGATCCTTGCGGGCAGTGAGATTACAGTCCCAAGACACTGAACACTACAGCTTCTCAAAGGTAGAATCGGACAGGAACAAGAGAACAGGCAGCTAGCGTCAATACGGCTTACAAGACGGTGACATAGTTTAGCCTCGGCCGATGCCGATACCAAGGTCAGCCCTAGCAAGAAATGCCTCGACGGGAACCGGACACCCGGGAAGACGTCAGGCGCGAGCCGTGCCCCGCCCACCCGGCCCAGGCGTGTCCCAAACAACGATGCGCGCCGGCTCGGCGCGACGCGCGCGCCCGTCGGCATCAAACTGTGCGCGGGACGGGACCGGTCGGCTGGCCAAACCCGAGGGGATCGGAGGACACGGCGGCCTTGCTTGGACCCTTCCGGCTTGGCCCCGGGCGGGCGCCATGCCGCAGGGCCGCGACGCCGGCTACGGACACGGCCCGCGCGCGCCCCCCGGCCGATCCCGCCACGGAGAAGCGGCTCGTGGACTTTGTGAGACCGAGACGAGCACGAGACGGTGGTGCCTCGCCGGAAGCTTGAGACGACGAGTAAAGAAACGCGGCCCGGGGTTGGCGGGCGTACGTGGCCGCGCCCGGGATGCCTGGAAAACGGCTGGGCAACGGGCCGGGAGGCCGGGTGCGTGAGAGCCACGGCGCGCGGCGCGCCCGGCCGGCAGCATCCGTGGGCGACTGGGCGGTGATACTATTATTTTTGCGTGTCCTCTCCCTCTCGCGTGCGCGTCCGTGCGTGCGTGCCGTGGCGACACCGGCGTCACGGTGGCGCGCGTGTCCCTCGGCTCCGTCCGATGCGCGGGTCGGGGCAGGGAGCGAGACCGACCGTTTCTGCGGTCCGGAAGCTGTAGCCTGGTACTATTCAATCGTCGCGTCGTGTCTGAGGTACGAAAGGGACTGGTTGTGTTGTGGATGGCCCGTTACTTCACGTATCTATCCCGGCGTCGTGCATCTTTCTCCTTCCCTTTGTCCACGAGAGATCGTGCCAAAAGTACACGCGCTACACCTACCTACGTGCGTGCACGCCGGCGTGGAGCCAGAATAGCTAGCTAGCGGGAGGTTGTTATTCTCCTGGATCCATACACTTTCAGAATAATTACTTGTACTAAGCTCATGAAGGTCACGCTCACACATACATGTTCTATACTACAACTACTCCTCCCTACTCCTACAATTCCAAATGTAGTTCGTTTTAGATCTCCTTTAGCGTAGCTCTGGTCAGTTCCGACTTATTCAGGCACTGTAGCATCAGAGCAAATGGCATTTTAGGTGGAGAGATAAAAACAACTTCCGCTAGGGTACCCATTATAATGCTTGATGCAGTTTCTATCAGAGGGAGTCGGAGCCACCAAGAGGTGTTGCTAAAAGAGGCTTTAGAATTTCTGAATTGACAATGCAGAGTTGATGTTGCTAGATTTATCTTGAAAAATAATTTTATAATATATGATTTTTCTCTATTCAAAATAGTATAGTTTACAAAGAAAAATTCAATGTGTCATATCAGTTATTAATACATAATGTAATAAGAGGAAGCATCGTATCTGTATATACTGAAACAAGGATCACCAACAAAATTTATACCAACACAAAGGTACTTCAAAAGGAACATAGAAATACTACACGCATGAGGTTGAAAAGTCAAAATTGGCTTTCATTTCGACTCTTGTACATGTCCACTCCATATTTACCAGTGTAGTTACCGAGATTGAGTTCAATGGCAACGTTGATCAATGCTCTCTTATTCATCTTTTGAGAACCTAGCTTTAGAAGTAATCAAGGTTGATTTATCCAGTGTAATGATCAAAACCAATATATCCAACGGTGCGAGTGCAGTCCATTGATATAGCTCGCATGTCTGGAAAGATGAGTTGTACACACTGGTCCATGTAGATATTACACATTCTGATACATGTAGCGGCAGTAGTAAAATCTAGCAAAACTGCACACACGAAATCCAACGAAATTTGAGAGCAGGCGTACAATACTTTGGATTTCCAGCACGCAATCCGCAACAAATTAAAGGAGACGTAAATAATGTGAAAAGATGGGACTGTTCAGCCATTTTTTTCCCTCCGTTGTTTAGCCCAAACGGAGCAATGGAGCATGCACCGATCCTTCTCGGACAAAACCAAAGATGGATCCAGGCCGGCCCACACGAAGCAGATCCTGCTTCTGGATCAGCGAAAGCAACTGCATCACTGTTGCCGGCGATCAATTGTTTTAGCAGCGGCGGTCACAAAAGAGGGCTCAGGATTGCATCCCATGCACCCCCTGTGCTTTTGCATGCCTCTGCTTTACCAGAACTCGAGAAAAAAAGAGATACTGGCTGCTCACGCCGGCTAGCAATGTTTGCGACTAGTTTAAATTTCAGTTCGGATCGACGCAAAAGCAAAGAAAATGATGTGTTTTGTGATCATCTCCATCATGACCGGCTTTGTTTTTTTTGTATGCTCTCGTAGGAAAGCACAAAGCGTCAACCCTGATGACCTCAAAGCAAAACCAACTTACACGGAAAAACAGGTTAAGAATCGAAAGGTGTTTGTGCCGTATTGCGTGTAGGCTCCACGTAATACTACCTGCTTAACGTAGGATGAATGATGCTTTGGGTGTTTTACGGAGTGGCCGACAGAGTTACGGCAAAAGCTCGAAAAGGAAAAAACCGTCGTGACTCGATCTCCACGTCACTTTCTTCTTCCTCGCTCTCAGCGTTTGAAATTTCTCAACGGTACGTACGTGAGTGACCTCAGAGGCCCCGTCCTAACTGATCACGCATCATCACGCATGGAGGGGCATGGAGCTTTGCCGGTTGGTTTTTGCCTTGGAACTGTGTGGGAGGCCGTGGACTCGTGCTGTCGTGTGACATTGTCGCGTGTTTGAACTTTGAAACGACTCCAAGCCATTGCTGTCGTCGTATGATACTAGTACTTTATTACTGTCAAAAGTTCTTTTTGTATTTTAAATTTTCGGTTCGAGCCACGCACATGCTGAATTGATCAAACCGAGAGAAGAACAACAGCCAATCACAGCAAGAGTAGTCTGGTGCAGAAAGGGGTTGATTTTACTCACATTTTCTGGGATGTTATTGTACATGGGTTCAAGAATATCATAGGCGCTAAGTACTTGAGAGAGAAAGAAAAAAAAAGGTTGGCAAAAGATTAACTTAGCATAATATAGCATCGGATTTATGCTGATGTATGGAGAAAATTCTCTGGGCAGCCAAGCCATCGCCATGCAGCACCAGGATCAGACTCAGATCCTCTGCTGCTGTTGGTAATGGTGGTGGTGGTGGTGCTGCTGGTGGTGGAGCCCGGCGTGCCGGCGTAGCCACGACGGAGCCGCGCGAGCCGACGGACGCCGGGATGGTGGAGAGGTACCATGGCTTGACGGGGTTGTCGGTGGGGGTGACGGAGAAGCGCGACGAGGCCGAGCCGACGACGGCCGCCGCCACGGCCGCCGGCTCGAACCGGAGCGACGCCGTCCGCGGGTACGCCGTGAACGAGGCGTCCTCCAGCGAGTCCTCGAAGTCCAGCGAGCACACCACCGCCGTCGCCGGCGCCAGCTCCACGAACGGCCGCACGCCCTGCAATAGGAGACACCGGGCATGCATGCCACTGTTACTGTTACGTCTGGCGTCCCTTGGCTTGTGATGAGTGATGACCAATGCCTGATTGCTGAGAGCACGGGGAGGAAGAGGGATCGAAGACGACGATACGATACCTTCCAGAGGACGGAGAAGAGGGAGGGCGGGTCGATGACGAAGGCGCGGTGGAGGCGGCCGGGGTAGTAGTCGGCGACGATCTTGAGCGTGCCCATGAGCAGGTTGAGGAAAGCCGACGCCGAGCGGAAAAAGCCTGCACCGCAAGGAGATTCGCATCGTCTCGTCAGTCATCAGTCAACGCACCCACTCCACTCCACACACATGACACGCCGCTTTTCTTCCCCCCCATGAATCCCTGCGGCGGATGCCACGGCCCGCACTTTCCAGCAACGAGCGAGCGAACGAGCTCGCCCAATCATTTTTCCTGCTCGTTTCATTCAAACCGCACCGGCGGGAAGCGAGCTGGTGCCGGTGAGTGAGCACGGCTCGGCCTCCCCAAAAGCGGCGGCCGTGCCTGCCATTGTGCGAGCAGCCTACCCAAAGCAATGAAAGCATTCGTTCGGTCAAGGCCCCGGGGACCACGGCCACGCAGCGGCAGCGGCATGGCAACGCGACCGACCCGACCGGACCCGAGGCCTGGCCTCGGGGGACAGCGAGCGCAGGCGCAGAGGCTCAGAGGCAGAGCCGACGCAGGCAGCAGCAGCTCGGGCTGGTCTGACCCGGCCTCTGGGAGCGGAGGCTTCACCGAGCCAGCCGCATGTGCGGGGACTGACCGGCGAGGCGGTACCGCTACGAACCAGACCACCCCGCGCCGGTGCGCACTGACCGAGAGAGAGGCTCCTGGCTCTTGCTGTCTTGCAAGGTTGCGGCTGCAAGCCGATGCCGACGAATACGAATGCTACTGCTTCTCTGACTGGATTTTTCTCGAGTTTCAGGTTCTGGAGGAGTAGATGACAAATGGAGCGTAGCGCGCGCGCTGTATTTTGTAGCGTATCGGTTCTGACGACGGGAATGAGAAAGGAACGGCGGATGGCGCCTCGCTTACTCGCGTCGAAGAGCAGGACGAACTGGTCCACGAACCGGGACATGCACGCCACGGCCACCTCCAGCGTGAACACCAGCAGCCGCACGAACCTAGCAAGAGCAAGTGTAAGAGGGTCTGTCTACCAGGGAGAGGCGCAGCTTGCAAGAAAGAGTGCTTCAAGTTCTTACGATTTCTGGGAGTGGAACTTGGGGTAGTCCTGCTTGATCCGAAACACCTGCGAGCAGGAACAAATTCCAGTCAGAACTCATCGGTCTGTCGGAGATTTGGGACTTTGCGAGATCTGCTTGTGTGCGTGAGAAATCTGTACCACGACCGGGCGGCCGTCGTCGTCGTGGCCGGCGACGAAGGCGACGCCGTCGGCGAGCTCGGCGGAGAACTCGTCGGCCATGATGTGATCTGCTCCGCACACAGAAAGGCCGGCCACGTTAGCAAACAACAGCAATCATTCGGACATAATAGCACCAAGGGACTGTACTGTTGCCGACTGTACTTCGAAAACACTGCACCAAGGATGAATGTACCAAATCGGCGGCAGCGCCATTAATTCGGCGCCGCGGCACAGTAGCTTGACTAGAAATACACTGTGCCGTGGGTATCGGCTGCAAGCAAGAACGGGCCACGGCTCGAGCACAGCACAGAGCGTTGCAGCGCAGAGCCGACCAGGCAGGCAACCACCACGGATTTCGAAAAAATAGGAGAGGGCCCGAGACGGAAGCTCTCGGCAAATGGGGAGCGAGAGGAATGGAAGCTGCTGAGCGTACCAGCTCCGACGGTCTCCCTCCATGAGAGGACGGTCCTCAGGTGCTTCGCCGCCTTCTTCACGCTCTCCCCCCGCGACCGCAGGAACCGCCCCACGCACGCGTCGTTGCAGTACTGCGCCTGCACGCCGCCATGGCCGAACACACAAGCTTAAAGAAACGACCAGAGATAGAAATCGATGTGTGCGAAGGCGAAGCTAGTTGGTTCTCGGGCGTCACCTGCTTGGCGGAGAGTGGCGCCTGCTTGCGCAGTAGCTTGCGGACGGACTCGATCTTCTCCCTCTCCTTGACGTCCACCTTGTCAATGGCCATGGCCGGCAGCAACGACTTGACGAGGAGGAAGAAGGGGAGGTGGGACTTGGGAGTAGAAGAGGTGGGCTGTGTGAACTGTGAAGTGAGGTGGTGAGAGAACTGGGAGAGGAAAAGGGAGTGACCGGGTGTGAGGAGGGAGAGTGTATTATAGGAAAGCTAGCCTCCGTGTGATTCAACTGTGTATTATAAGCCGGGCGGGGGGAGACGTTCAACTCACAGGCGCTCGCAGACGCAAACGGGCGGACGCAAACGGACGTTTGCTCGCGCTAGCCTCCACCGTTTTGGACGTCCACTTTTGCCGGTTTTCTCTTTTCTTCCACCACCTCCGTGTGATTCCAAGCAAACAACCACCATGCGTAGGCCATTTCAAACCAAAAAAGTTCACCATGGAAGGCAGTTTCAAATTAAAAAAAACACCATGAAAATATTCTATTTTAGATAGATATAATCATATACCTAACAATTCAATACTTTTTTTAACCACGACAAATGTAAGCAGTTGCCTAAATTTAACGTTTCATCTTATGAGCGTCAAAATCCGTGGCTCAAATAATTAGAAAAATATTATGATGTGGTATGTGGCATTAGAAGATAGGGCTATGTGTAGCTAGCAGATGGTGTGAAAGTGAGAAAGCATTAACACGTGTCGGGATAGTCTGCCTTAATGGGCACGATTTATGGATTATCCACTCAACATCTGCCAATTATAGCCATAAGTATGGAAATATATAGACGTTCTAAGACCATGCAATATAATTTTGCTAACTACAAAAAAGATAAGTTAGTTGTCGATGAATCATGGTTGTTGGATCGGAACTCAAAATTTCTATGTTGATCTCAAACCACCAAGTACAGCAAGTTTAGTGCTAGTTTTCTTTTCTCACACTCCTCTCTGCTTTCCCCGTCCCAAACTGACTTCACTGACCACCCACCGATCTTATGATAACGGCTATAATTTCTAACACCCTTTTATAACATCAGCCACTAATGGTCTTCCATCACACATGGCTAGCAACATCCATATCATCTCACAATTGTACCTAGTTTCCATCAACGCTGCTAGCAAAGATTAACTTTCTAGTAATCAAGCTCTACCAGGAGAGGGAAATCTCGTTCGACCGTTGATCCTTTGACCGAAACATCAAATTCTAAATCAAAAAATGTGTAACTAATATGATCAATGTCTACCATTACTTGAGCAAAAAACATGCAATTTGTTGATGTTTTGAGGGTTTGAATTTGTGGTTTTGGATGTTCAACTTTATCTCAAACTCAAACATCCATCTCAGTTGATATTATGGTATCTTTGGATGTGCCTATGAATCACAAAGACATGTATATCATGCTTGACGTCACTTACACATTAATGCAAAAGTTACCTCCACTATTTAATATTTCTTCTTCGTACCTAAATATTGACTAACATCCAAATTTAATGTATATCTGGTGGCATGTATACGTAAGGAGATAGAATACGTGTCTGTAGACAACAGTTATGGCTCACATGTAAGGTATTTTGTAATTTTGTATTTCATTATATACATGCTTATAAAAAACAATCAATTTATTGTAGGTTTGAAGTTGAAGAAGACGATTTATTTACATGCTCTCATTTCATTTGACGTGTTAAACAAACCAATAAATTAAAATGTAAATTTTATACTATGCAATATAAAGTTAACAAAACATGTATTGAATGAGTTATATCTATTTGACATGATATATCTTTTCCGCATCTATAATCTTTATTTCATAGCATTAAAATAAGTTGTCATGTTTGTCAAGTGTACCTAAAATTATCATGTTAATCAGAAAAAAAGAATAAAACATTAAATTTTATGATAATACAGTGGTCTAGAATAGCCTTAACAGTTCACATTATGGACAATAAAAATATAAACTAAGAATTGAAAAAAATAAGTAAAGTAGTTATCGATATATATACGAATTGGTAGGCAAAATAACTGAATAAAAAATATGTGCCAAACTCAATTGGTAAATAAGTAAGTTTGGTATAAAAGTACTGAGAAAATGATTTTTTCAATATCCATATATATCGTGAGGTAACTTTCTCAGTAAAGAGCCTAGCTAGAATATAATTAGTTAGTAGCTAAATTTCAAAATAAACTAATAAGAAAATATTTTTATGTGAAAGGGCCTCTAGTCTAGTGGTTAGAGCACCTGAGTAGCATCCAACAGACCCAGGTTCGACTCCCTGTGGGAGCGAATTAACTAGGTTTGGAATAAAAAATATAAAAAATAGCTAGGGGTTTCCCCTCTGACTTCGGTCAAAAAGAAAATATTTTTATGCATATATTGATTCAACCATGGATTTAAAGAAAAATACAATCCCACACTCTCAAGGGTTAATCGTTAGAAATATACAAACAATCAAATACATTTAAGCCATATATAAATAATATAATATTAGACACATCATAAATAAAGGAATTTAAGCAAACAAAAACAAAATGGGCATGCAGTATGTACCTAAACAAAGGGCTCAGATAAAATATAATACACAATATAACTAAATTTTAGATTAAAAAATAGATAAAATGGAGAGTTTATATCAAACACATTATTGGAAAAGGTAGGAGGCACTAATGACATAAGTAGATCGAGACTCTAAGAGTACAAAGTAAGGTAAAACATAGCATTCACTTTTTGTGATTTGCTCTTAGTTTCACTGTTTGTCCAAACTGAGGGACACTAATAGCTATTGATATGATGATGAGATAGGATATGTATAGTATACAAGCATCATCATGCAACTAAAATTAAACCAATAATTCTAACTACATTGTTTATGGGGACCAAATTACTAGTTCTCTATTTACCTAAACTTGGAGGAAGGGAGAACTTTTTTCTCTCCCTCGCTCTCTCCCCCAGTTGAAGAAAAATACGCTGACTTGCCATGCATGTTTTATGTGGCTCCCGTGGCTTATAATTTTTTGTTTTCAAACAAAAAGCATCATGCCAGTAGAGCTGACATGCACGATCAGGCTTCTACAGTCGTCATGTACATCTCACAATGCTTCGACCAGCTGGGAACAAAACGTCACCGGCATAGCCGAAGCAGAGAAAAGCAGCGAAGCCTTGCATGCATGCTTCGTAGCAAAACCCGTCTTTGGTTCGGGTGTCGCGCTCGGCGCGCAGGGAGGAGCGCAGCGGACAACAACCGGGCATGCATGGCGGCCGCCGGTTCACTCGCCGGCGCCTGACATGACATGCATTGAGCTTGCGAGACGTATGCGCTGCTGTTCACACGTGGGGATTCCCCATGGACCATGGCTAACCACCAAGCAAGCAACAGAGAACCTGTGATCAGAGGTACGTGTCCATTAGCGCGCCTCTCACTGTCCGGGATTAGCACTTAGCAGCAGCCATATAGCCATAGTAGGTAGTACTAGCTCACACGCCTGTCTCTCTCGATCGGCTTGTGATCTCGTGGGGCCGGGGACAGCGAGAGCCTTGACGGCGATGGAGACGTCTGTGTTTGGTTTCCAGTAATCATTCATGTGATTTCGATCGACCCGTGTCCAGTTGCATTTGCATCTTAATTTAGTGATGACCGGATTTCGCTGCCACGCACGATGACACATGCATCACGCAATGCAACCAACCGCAGCGCGCCGTGTGCCTTGTGCCTCCGCCGTCGGATCCGTGTACGTAGATGTGGGTCAATGTCGTGGCAGCTCATCTCAGACCATGGTCCATCTGCTACTGTTTCGTCACGAATCTCCGTTGCTTATGCTGGGGCGCATAGCTAGAGATCGATGTGGAGCCATGATCCAGCCCCATGGCCCATGGCAACTTGTGCAAGCTAGCAGCAATCAGTTGTGCTAGATGATCCCCCCAATCCAAACCGAAACGCAATTGGAGGCATTTGTATACCGTTTTCTTTTCTTTTTAGGGGAACATTTGTATACCGTTAGGAAGTACAGCTACGCTGTATCTGATAGGCATGTTTGAACTTCGAATTATAACCAACCAGCGTAGCGCAAATGATTGAATGTTGATTGTGATCCGGCGTTGCAATGATTGTTGCTATTTATATGCTGCCACCAAAGCTCCAAAAGCAGCCTGCCTCGTTGCGTGCCCCAGCCCACAGAGACGACCTCAGTGCATAAGGCCAGTCTCAGTGCAGCATTTCATCACACAGTTATCTAGACCAGAAACTAGGTAACTGTGCCAGATGAGTTTCATGGTGATGAAACTCCTCTCACATCCCATAAAACTCTTCACTCTCTCCTCTGCCACATCATCGTATTAATTGCCATGAAACTCACATGAAACCCCCACTGAGACTGGCCTAATAGATACGAGCCATTCATTGCTTGGTGGGTTACAAATTGCAACATACAAGGCTGCACCGTCGCGTACGAGTCCACGGCGCGACAGAGCCAGTGACATGAAATCAGCTCATTTGTGGGTTACTACAAGGCTGCATAAATGATAGTGGGCGACCAAAAGAGGGCGGCACACGATTGCACGCAGCCACCCAGCAGCAGTCCACCCGTACTTTTTACGCGAAAAAATATCATACATCTAGACTCCTTTTGAAAAAAAACCCACGTTTGGACCCTAAAGCTCGGCGCCATGAATCATGGCTCTGAGCTTACACGTCTCGGCGCCATAAATCATGGCGCCGAGGTGAGGACTTAGCCTCCTCTGCCACCTTCTTTTGCCCTGCTGGCACCTCGGCGCCATGACTCATGGCGCCGAGACGTGTAAGCTCGGAGCCATGATTCATGGCTCCGAGCTCTGGGGTCCAAACATGTATTTTATTTCAAAAGGGGTCTAAACGTGATATTTTTCCGTTCAAAGGGCCTAAAAGCAAAAAGTACGGCGCAGTCCGCACCCAACCACTACTACGGCGTACTGCCTGATTAGACTTAGGGCTGGGCCCGGGGCGCCTGGGCCTGAGGTTGCGTTGGAGCCCGTCAGCCATAGTATACTGCTGGTCCAGCCCGAACATGTGTTTCTTTTTTTTGGTGCAACCATCCCCGAACATGGATTTCGAAATGGGACTCCAGATGCATGGAGTAGCTGATGATGCATGCGGGCGCCCCCGCCGGCAAGCCGGCAACCAAACAGTACTGCCGGCGAGCTGAGCTCGTGAGATGAGCAAAAGCGGTGCCTCGTCCCGGGCCTTTATCCGCAAAACTAGCAGCGGCCGCGACAGTGCTGGCAGCTTACCTAACCACCCTTTTCCAGCTTTCCTCCCGACCCAAGTGTGACCAAGTCCAAAGGTCCCCGTGCATGGGCATGCATGCATTGCCATACAATCCGAGCACGCCGTCGGTCACACCACCATTATATCGTGGGACCGACCGACGACGGGGCAACTCCGCCTTTTACACTCCCCGACGCCGGAGTAATTCGATCACCGGCGAGCGTGCGAACGAAGCATGCATGCAAATATGCAATGCATTGCATGGGATGGGCGGAGCTGAGGGGAGGGCGCGGTTGACCCATGGAGGCCGGCCGGGTTGGTTGGCGGCGAGCGCGGCGTCGGGTTGCGCTTGGCGGAATCCCGGGGCCGAGGACGACGAGACGGGAGGCTTGAGAGGGGAGATGGGGATGACGGGCGCGCTGGCGCTGAGGTGAGGTGAGGTGAGGCCGAGCACGAGCAGCGCGCTGCGTCGCCCATTGGGGTTGGTTTTGGCTCCGCGCGCTGGCGCTGCCTCCATTTGTTTGGGGAAGTATCGCAAGGGTCCAGCGGGTTCGCGTCAGCCGTCGACGCATCATGTCGCCACAGAGGTTGGGCCGGACTCTCTAGCTGCGCCTGCCTGCCTGCGCAGCAGCAGCACACTAGTGAATAAGGCCCCGTGATTGCTCTATCAGTCGATTGACTGATGGATCGCCTTTGCTCTCCGCGCGATTGCATCCATGATATGGCTGCTCTCATTTGCTGCTCGATCGCGCGGCTTTAATTTGTAAATATTCTGGAGGAAAAAAAGGAGCATATGATTGGAGACGAAGGATAAATTTAGTTCATATATAAATTATGGTGGTGCTTGCACAAATGAAACAGAAACTCTGCAGATATGAGTGACGGTGCTTGTGCCAGTACTTGTTTTTTTTTTCCTGAAAAGAAGACGACATCCGTGTTGCCCTCCAAGGCCGTGTTGCTTCTATCGGGGCGGCATGCATGGGGATGAGAGAACTGGTAGCAGCAATAGCAGCAAGCAGTCAATCCGGCTCTGCCGCCTGCACTTGAGCTGGGCTCAGGCTTAGTACGATGCTGCATGCATTTCCATATGAAGATTACCATTATTCGTGGTACAATCTCCTCACATGCATGGGTGCCAATTGCCAAAGCCGCAAACAGGCAAACATGCGCATTGACCGTGATTTTTCCAGCTAGCTCACCGTTTACTTCCCCGAGAAGGTCGATGCTGAACGAGGCGTACTCAGGTCCTTGTCGGCAATAAGATGATGCAAGAATAAGCGGAAGTTTTCGGTCAGTCCAAATGGCACTCTGCCTGAGTGCTCCACTAGCTACGCTCTAGGGCGGGCGATGAGTGAGAGCTTAGCGGCGTGCATGCATGCATGCATGCGGTGTCAGGTAAAGCTACCCCAGCGTCAAAATTGTCAAATAAACAATCACCATTCTCGGTCGTCACCCGGCAGGTTGCTGTTGTGTCATTGACCTACACACGTCGACGTGTAATGTACAGTTGCTTCCACGAGCATTATATTGATGATCTATCAGCTACGTGCATCTTCTTAATTACTGGCCTTTTTCAGAAGCTACGTACTGCAAAGTTTCCTCCATCAAATGTGATGTTAGTCTTCTTGGGCTAAACAGAATGTAATTTACGTAAAAAAACAGAATGTAGTATAACTACTAGTTCCCTCTTCAGTCAAAAACAGAAACGGGATTCCTGTGGACAGTCAAATTGCGCAAAATCCCAAAGATGACTGCTCATCGCGCGTCCAGACGCTGCACACGCAGTGCTCGCTAGCTAGGAATGTTCCAACTCTGTGAGTACAGGCACTGTACACGGCCGGGCTTGTTGCGACGGGTCATATACACGGTAGGTGAGTGGCCGGTTGCTATAGACTAGAGCTGAAGTGCTACCAACCAAGGGGAGCGATCAGATCACCAGACCTAGGTCAGGTCCCCACGGGTAACGGGTTGAAGTTGAACCTTGCATCGCATTGCATTGCATTGCAGCAAGAGATAAAATTAGGTTCCTGCAGCTGCAGTGGCGCTCTACGCTCTTGTTCGTTTCCGGAAAAGTCCGCCTGGGGCACAATAATTTACGGGGGCGGACCACCGCGGATCACGCGGAATGTCGGGCACTCGGGCCCACATGTCTGCACCCCTGCCTCGCGTCCTCACCAACTCGATCAGACCCAGCAGCCACTTCAAGTCTTCAACGACCCTCCAGTTCTCATTATGCAAACCTATAAACTGCCGCGCAATGTAGCTACTCCGTACACTACAACATAACCACTGTCTCCAAGAATATAGTAGTTGTGGATCCTCCTGGGTCAACCGGGGTTTGAATCTCTGAGTAATCAATCTCTGCGTTGGACGTGCTCCAACTCCAACATGCCGTGCAAGGATTCGGGCATCATTGACAATTATGCGTCGCCCATCCATCCATGTTTTGATTTCCCTCCCCGCTTTCCAATCGCCAAAGCCCACCAACGCCAAAGTCCAAACCACGACAGCGTCGGGCCCCGCGCGTGGGAACTACAACTCCCACCCAAGCCGTGACACGCCCAGAGCGCAGCACGACATGCCGAAGTGTGCGTGGTATCGCGTGTGGACTGGGAACCCTGGCTGCCCCCCTGCTTGTCTTGTTCGTTGTTCCTTCCCCTGTCCGACCTGCGTGCAGGGCCCTGGCCGTCCATTGGTCGTCGACCGCCGGCAGTGGCCTATGATGAGCCTCAGCCACCCCATATGATATGGACGCCGCAGTGTATCTCAGTACCTGGGAGTCATCCGCCACTACTAGTCAGGTTTCAAATTTGAAACAAAAAAACTGCTTGAACGGACAAGTGTTGTCTGGTACTCCGTAGTACCAGTACCACCATCTCTGAAGTGCTAGCTCGTAAAAGTCCACGGTGGGCTAGAGGTGAGCGACGACCGACGGCGCTCCGACTGATCGAGTGATCGTCCCGGCCTGTTCCACACCTGTTCTTGCAACTTTTAATTTGCATGCCTAGCTCGATGCATGGATTTGGCCGCTGAATTCAAACAATCCAGTGACACGCGCAGACAGATCGAGAGAAATTCGCGTACGTATATCCCTTCCCCGTGGTGGTGTTCTTTTTCTTGGGTTCTCACTTCTCATCGGATGAGACGACGTTTTCTTCCCCCTTTTTGAAGTTGCGGACACGAGACGATCGATCTCCCACTAGCCCAGCAGCATGATTACGGCTACTGCGTGAAAGAGTCCAACGAACCCAATCATGCCACTAATCTTACCACTACTCGCTCCAGCTCCCACGTCGGCACGTCCCCTCACCGGCGTAGCTAGCCGCGGCTCCCGGTGCGCGGCCGTGCGGGTTTTCAGCGCACGGGGGTCGGGGGCAGCTGCGCCTGTGCAGCTGTGCTCGGTGGATTCCAGTGACGGACGTGAGGGGCGAAAAGGCAGGGGTGGCGAGCAGGGACGACGAACTGACTGAACTGACCGCCGCTAGCGCTAGCTCCCTCCCCGTGTCCGCTGGGTTGCCGGCTGCGTGGTGCTCTGCAGCTTGTGTTGCACACGCACCCGCGCGGGAAATGGGGCTCGTGTTCGTGCACGCTATTGCCTGAGGGGCTGGTAGATTAGGGCAAGTACAGCCATGTCGATGCGGGCATGCGGCTTGTCTGGATGCCTGAAGATTTTATTTTATTTTCCAGACTGACGGGGCGGTAATTATTGGCGCGGGGCTGGCGTTGAACGTAGGGGGTCCGTCAGGACCTGGTGTCTGACGTCCCGATACGTCCGGTACGGTGCGGTGCGGGTCGCTTTATCTGCAACCGAGTTTGAAGTTTTGAACTGCTTTATTTGTTACTTTGGGGCCCTGTTTAGTTTCCAAAAGTTTCCAAAAAGTTACTCCCAAATACACTATGCAAAAAGTAGATTTCCCATCACATCAAAATGTTATAACATGCATGGAGTATTAAATGTAGATGAAATCAAAAACTAATTGCACAGTTTTGTTATACTCTGTGAGACGAATATTTTGAGCCTAATTAATT
Source organism: Echinochloa crus-galli (assembly GCA_900205405.1). Lineage (NCBI taxonomy): Eukaryota > Viridiplantae > Streptophyta > Magnoliopsida > Poales > Poaceae > Echinochloa > Echinochloa crus-galli. The sequence goes on from OAMR01000082.1 coordinate 1,277,037, forward strand.
AATTTTTGGACAATTTTTTGCACATACAAACGAAAATACTACAGTGGCACAATGATTACGAAGAGACATCCAACTCCCAAATTCAACCTCCCAATTCTAACATCTAAACACCACCTGGGAGTGGGAGGAGATACAGTTACATCATACATGCTCACTCGTCAAAAGAGGGAAACCAAGTCGCCGGTGCAGTGATGCCCCCTGGTATTGCGATCAGAGATACTCCGTATATATAACGAGGTGAAAGGCAGAGGTGAGGACAATCATTTGGTCTGATTCGTCCTCAGTAGCAACATCAACTTGTCGGACCTTCTTACATGTTTAAACCGCACGGTGTGGGTGTACAGCCTGCTCCATCGACCATTGTCAATAGCTCTGAACTTCTGTTTTTCCTGAACTGACCATCATTATCGGTCCATCAATCTGAAGATTTTCTCTGTGCCCCTCGGGCCCCGCCCGGTTGATCGTTTCTTAAAGTCAATGGCAGGCCCAAATCAGTTTCTTCGTTCCCAGTTGGGCTTGAAAGAGAGGTGCCGCCGATCTCCCCTGAGCCCGTTACAGATCACATTTCAGCGGCCTAATCTAGGGGCCCAGCCTCAGACAGGCCAGAGCCCAGTAGAAAATGCAGGGGCCGCAAGGGCCCAGTGCCTTCTGGCTACGCGGCGATCAGGCCATGCCAGCCCCACCGCCGGCGGCGTGCCTCCCCGCTTCCCGACTCTTCCAGGAAGAACCCGACCGACCTCGGACTCAGCGGCTCAGCGCCGCGTGCGTGCCTGCGGTCTCTCGTCGTCTCCAGAAGAAGCATCCCGGCACCTCGCCTTTCCCTCTTCTTCTACCGCCTCCTTCCACCCCCTTCTCCCCACTCCGCGGCCCCTCGGATCACCCGCGCACTGCCACTCCGCCACTGCTGGTCTCTTCTCCGAAGAAGCGTCGCAAAGCCCCGCCCGGAGATTCCCCGCCGCCTGGTCAAGTAAGTGATCTCCTCAGTCCTGTTCCCCTACGCTTCTCTGCTTCGAACGGTAATTTGTTCGTTGGTTATATAGGCTTGTAGCGATGCCGTGTACCATATTACCATGCTATTCAGTGTTAGTTAATGCTGCGCCTCTGCATTCGGCAGTTCGCACCGCAAGTCTCCCTGCTTGGTCACTGATGCGCGTCTCTGTGCTGTGCTTATGTGCGGAGTTAGCGGTGGCATAGATGATTAGTGCTAGGGGTCACCTAGGTTTTGCACTTTTGCTCTGGACATGGAATGGGAGAGGTGGGACTGAACATAGCACGAGAAATTGCAGGGAGATTGCGTGCATATAATTGTGCGGGTCTGGCCTCCTAAGCCTCGCTTCCCTCTTGTGGGAATTCAGTGTATGTATTTACAGTTCTGTAGGCCTCTAATTGAGGAATGTGAGCAATTTGTCAGAGTTTGTCCATATCTTCTATCTGAATATATAATGACTGATATCAGTATATCACTACAGCTAGACGAACCACTTGGTCCAACTTGAATCAAGGCTGCCCTTTGTGGGGGCGCATCTGGTTAAAATTGGATAGTAACAATAAACATGAACTTCTGGGACCTTTTTAACATTAGCCATGCCATCAGATGTCTCGATGTGTCTGTGTGCATCTGCTCGGTTTAAACTCTAGAGGCCATAATTTCATTTTGGAGCAAAGCTTCCTGTATTATTTAAGAAAATTCAGATGTCTCATTGTGTTAACCTGGATTAGGCACATAAGGCTTCCTACGTGCTGTTAGTTAACCTTTAATACTTGTTCATGGTGCTTTGTAGTGTGGTGTATTTCCTACGAATGCTATAGCTTATACACTGGAATTGTTATTTGTTTTGTGTGCATAACTCGAGCTACAGTTTTCAGTACAATAATGTCTGAAATGCCCCTTTTTACTTCTAATCAAATGTTAAGTGTTAATTTCACAAAACTTATTCATGCGTAACTATTCAAGGCACTACTACTTCTTATCTTCTGAGAACAGTTTCTCAGTCCTCAAGCTACCTGCACTGCACCTGGTTTCGCAAACCTGAAACATTCTGCATGGACCCACATGTTAGCACGACTTATTTGGCTCACATGTTGTAGTTTCCCAAAAGTTGTAGTTTCTTGATATTTAGGCCCAAACAGTTGTAGGCAACTGTTTAGTTTCTTGATAAGAGACGGGTTAGTTCGTTCCTGTTCCTGGCTGGTACTTTGTTTTATAATGTTGGAGTTTCTTATCTTTTAAAGAATAGTCTGATTGCAATGTATATCAGAGATACTCCGTATATATAACGAGGTGAAAGGCAGAGGTGAGGACAATCATTTGGTCTGATTCGTCCTCAGTAGCAACATCAACTTGTCGGACCTTCTTACATGTTTAAACCGCACGGTGTGGGTGTACAGCCTGCTCCATCGACCATTGTCAATAGCTCTGAACTTCTGTTTTTCCTGAACTGACCATCATTATCGGTCCATCAATCTGAAGATTTTCTCTGTGCCCCTCGGGCCCCGCCCGGTTGATCGTTTCTTAAAGTCAATGGCAGGCCCAAATCAGTTTCTTCGTTCCCAGTTGGGCTTGAAAGAGAGGTGCCGCCGATCTCCCCTGAGCCCGTTACAGATCACATTTCAGCGGCCTAATCTAGGGGCCCAGCCTCAGACAGGCCAGAGCCCAGTAGAAAATGCAGGGGCCGCAAGGGCCCAGTGCCTTCTGGCTACGCGGCGATCAGGCCATGCCAGCCCCACCGCCGGCGGCGTGCCTCCCCGCTTCCCGACTCTTCCAGGAAGAACCCGACCGACCTCGGACTCAGCGGCTCAGCGCCGCGTGCGTGCCTGCGGTCTCTCGTCGTCTCCAGAAGAAGCATCCCGGCACCTCGCCTTTCCCTCTTCTTCTACCGCCTCCTTCCACCCCCTTCTCCTCACTCCGCGCCCCCTCGGATCACCCGCGCACTGCCACTCTGCCACTGCTGGTCTCTTCTCCGAAGAAGCGTCGCAAAGCCCCGCCCGGAGATTCCCCGCCGCCTGGTCAAGTAAGTGATCTCCTCAGTCCTGTTCCCCTACGCTTCTCTGCTTCGAACGGTAATTTGTTCGTTGGTTATATAGGCTTGTAGCGATGCCGTGTACCATATTACCATGCTATTCAGTGTTAGTTAATGCTGCGCCTCTGCATTCGGCAGTTCGCACCGCAAGTCTCCCTGCTTGGTCACTGATGCGCGTCTCTGTGCTGTGCTTATGTGCGGAGTTAGCGGTGGCATAGATGATTAGTGCTAGGGGTCACCTAGGTTTTGCACTTTTGCTCTGGACATGGAATGGGAGAGGTGGGACTGAACATAGCACGAGAAATTGCAGGGAGATTGCGTGCATATAATTGTGCGGGTCTGGCCTCCTAAGCCTCGCTTCCCTCTTGTGGGAATTCAGTGTATGTATTTACAGTTCTGTAGGCCTCTAATTGAGGAATGTGAGCAATTTGTCAGAGTTTGTCCATATCTTCTATCTGAATATATAATGACTGATATCAGTATATCACTACAGCTAGACGAACCACTTGGTCCAACTTGAATCAAGGCTGCCCTTTGTGGGGGCGCATCTGGTTAAAATTGGATAGTAACAATAAACATGAACTTCTGGGACCTTTTTAACATTAGCCATGCCATCAGATGTCTCGATGTGTCTGTGTGCATCTGCTCGGTTTAAACTCTAGAGGCCATAATTTCATTTTGGAGCAAAGCTTCCTGTATTATTTAAGAAAATTCAGATGTCTCATTGTGTTAACCTGGATTAGGCACATAAGGCTTCCTACGTGCTGTTAGTTAACCTTTAATACTTGTTCATGGTGCTTTGTAGTGTGGTGTATTTCCTACGAATGCTATAGCTTATACACTGGAATTGTTATTTGTTTTGTGTGCATAACTCGAGCTACAGTTTTCAGTACAATAATGTCTGAAATGCCCCTTTTTACTTCTAATCAAATGTTAAGTGTTAATTTCACAAAACTTATTCATGCGTAACTATTCAAGGCACTACTACTTCTTATCTTCTGAGAACAGTTTCTCAGTCCTCAAGCTACCTGCACTGCACCTGGTTTCGCAAACCTGAAACATTCTGCATGGACCCACATGTTAGCACGACATAAACGGCTCATGGTGAAGTTGATTAACATAGGGCCAGACATCTACATGACCATACAAGCAGGCATAATCGTTGTGCAAAGCTACTCAAATGAGAAGCAAGATATTCGAGGAAGTAAAATGGACAACAAGATGACAGTATCCGTTTTGGAAAATTCATATGTCCAAACGAGAAAACATCTCTGCTGGCTTTAGCTATGTACCCAAATCTGTCTTCATGCTAGGAACCTTTGTAAAACATGTCTTTGTCTTAAAGTTTACTTTTAAAGAGATTCAGTTCTTGTGGACAAATAAACCTGACAGTTAAGCACTCAACTCATGAACAGAGCTCAGATAGCAGATCAAATTACATTATACAGATAAAGTACTGTACTGCACTACAAACCGAAACTAGCGCAAACATAACACCAGGAGCCATCAAGACAGACAGCAGTCCACATGCAAAATTACTTGCATAACTCGCACAAATAAACAATCAGCTACCACAATTCTGCAGTGCCTGAATCCACAGAGTCATGTATACAATAATATGCCAAATGATAAACCCCAAAGGGGTGCAAACACGTACGCATGAATGAAGCTTAATACAGATCCATGAAACTCAAAACTTGAAAATTCCCAGACCAGCTAGTTGAGGAAAATTGGACATATCACATATACTCGCTCTATGTTGAGCAAGCAGACAAGCAGAGATCTTCCGAGAGCAACTCTCGATCTAGACATCTAGTACTAGAGAAAGATATATAACTACGGTGCAAATGGAATGAAATTAAGCATTGGAGCACGCATGTGCTGTAACAAAGACACCTTATTATCACGGATACAAGTAATCGCCCACTGAAAGTAAAGCAGATTGCAGAGGGGAGAAGTCAAGCTGCATTATATACCTGCGGTTAACGCGGGCGGCAGCTCCCACGCAAGAACATAGGGCGAAGAGGAGGCTTCGCCCTCCACCACCTTCTTGGTATTCATGTTGACGGCGAAGAGGTTTCTTCTTTACGAAGAAGCAGCGCCGCGTGCGTGCCTGCGGTCTCTCGTCGTCTCCAGAAGAAGCATCCCGGCACCTCGCCTTTCCCTCTTCTTCTACCGCCTCCTTCCACCCCCTTCTCCCCACTCCGCGGCCCCTCGGATCACCCGCGCACTGCCACTCCGCCACTGCTGGTCTCTTCTCCGAAGAAGCGTCGCAAAGCCCCGCCCGGAGATTCCCCGCCGCCTGGTCAAGTAAGTGATCTCCTCAGTCCTGTTCCCCTACGCTTCTCTGCTTCGAACGGTAATTTGTTCGTTGGTTATATAGGCTTGTAGCGATGCCGTGTACCATATTACCATGCTATTCAGTGTTAGTTAATGCTGCGCCTCTGCATTCGGCAGTTCGCACCGCAAGTCTCCCTGCTTGGTCACTGATGCGCGTCTCTGTGCTGTGCTTATGTGCGGAGTTAGCGGTGGCATAGATGATTAGTGCTAGGGGTCACCTAGGTTTTGCACTTTTGCTCTGGACATGGAATGGGAGAGGTGGGACTGAACATAGCACGAGAAATTGCAGGGAGATTGCGTGCATATAATTGTGCGGGTCTGGCCTCCTAAGCCTCGCTTCCCTCTTGTGGGAATTCAGTGTATGTATTTACAGTTCTGTAGGCCTCTAATTGAGGAATGTGAGCAATTTGTCAGAGTTTGTCCATATCTTCTATCTGAATATATAATGACTGATATCAGTATATCACTACAGCTAGACGAACCACTTGGTCCAACTTGAATCAAGGCTGCCCTTTGTGGGGGCGCATCTGGTTAAAATTGGATAGTAACAATAAACATGAACTTCTGGGACCTTTTTAACATTAGCCATGCCATCAGATGTCTCGATGTGTCTGTGTGCATCTGCTCGGTTTAAACTCTAGAGGCCATAATTTCATTTTGGAGCAAAGCTTCCTGTATTATTTAAGAAAATTCAGATGTCTCATTGTGTTAACCTGGATTAGGCACATAAGGCTTCCTACGTGCTGTTAGTTAACCTTTAATACTTGTTCATGGTGCTTTGTAGTGTGGTGTATTTCCTACGAATGCTATAGCTTATACACTGGAATTGTTATTTGTTTTGTGTGCATAACTCGAGCTACAGTTTTCAGTACAATAATGTCTGAAATGCCCCTTTTTACTTCTAATCAAATGTTAAGTGTTAATTTCACAAAACTTATTCATGCGTAACTATTCAAGGCACTACTACTTCTTATCTTCTGAGAACAGTTTCTCAGTCCTCAAGCTACCTGCACTGCACCTGGTTTCGCAAACCTGAAACATTCTGCATGGACCCACATGTTAGCACGACTTATTTGGCTCACATGTTGTAGTTTCCCAAAAGTTGTAGTTTCTTGATATTTAGGCCCAAACAGTTGTAGGCAACTGTTTAGTTTCTTGATAAGAGACGGGTTAGTTCGTTCCTGTTCCTGGCTGGTACTTTGTTTTATAATGTTGGAGTTTCTTATCTTTTAAAGAATAGTCTGATTGCAATGTATAACTGGTGCAATATTGCTTTGTAGGATGGCTGAACAGATGTATACTGTGGCATCTGATAGTGAAACAACGGGAGAAGACAAATCACATCCGTCATTTCCTGATGTTGCTATTGGCATTGACATTGGGACTTCCAAATGTAGTGTTGCTGTTTGGAATGGCCACCATGTTGAGCTCTTAAAGAACACCCGCAATCAGAAAGGGATGAGATCATATGTCATGTTCAAAGATGACAATCTTTCAGCAGGAGTTACTGGAGGAGCAGCTCGAGAAAATGCACATGAGGAAAGGGATATCTTATCAGGAAGTGCAATATTCAACATGAAACGCCTGATTGGAAGAATGGATACAGATGAAGTAGTTCAAGCTAGCAAGGCCCTCCCCTTTCTTGTGCAAACATTGGGTATTGGCGTCCGACCATTTATTGCAGCACTGGTGAACAACATGTGGAGATCTACAACCCCTGAAGAAGTTCTTGCCATCTTTCTGCTTGAATTAAAAGCCTTGGTAGAGATGCATCTTAAACATCCGGTGAGGAATGCTGTGCTTACCATTCCAGTTGCATTTAGTCGGTTCCAACAGACCAGGATTGAGAGAGCCTGTGCGATGGCTGGGCTGCATGTGTTGAGGTTGATGCCAGAGCCTACTGCTGTCGCACTTCTGTATGCTCAGCAGGAGCAGCAGCTCATGCAAGACAATATGGGAAGCGGCATCGAGAAAATTGCCCTCATATTTAACATGGGTGCTGGGTACTGTGATGTAGCTGTGGCTGCAACCGCTGGGGGTGTTTCTCAGATAAGAGCTCTATCAGGATGCACTGTTGGTGGAGAGGATATCCTTCAGAATATAATGCGCCACGTTCTTCCCAATTTTGACAGTTTATATGCTGGCCAGACAATAGATAGAATCAGGTCAATGGGTCTACTGCGAATGGCAACTCAGGATGCAATTCACAAACTGGCTAGCCAGGAGACTGTAGAGATTACTGTAGATTTGGGGAACGGTCAGAAAGTGTCGAAAGTCCTAGACCATTCAGAGTTTGAACAAGTTAATCGTGCGATCTTTGAGAAGTGTGAGAAGATCATCAACCAGTGCTTGGTTGATGCGAAGTTAGTACCAGAGGATATCAACGATGTCATATTGGTTGGAGGGTGTTCCAGGATCCCCAGAATCAGAAGCCTTGTCCTGGGCTTATGCAAGAAGGAAGTCTCTTACAAGAACATAGACGCTCTAGAAGCTGCTGTTTCAGGTGCTGCATTGGAAGGAGCCATCGCATCAGGAGTTACAGATTCTTCAGGGAGCTTGGATCTTCTGACAATTCAGGCAACTCCTATGAACCTGGGAATCCGCGCAGACGGTGATAACTTTGCAGCAATTATTCCCAGGAACACAACAGTCCCAGCGAGGAGGGATATGTTGTTCACAACGACGCATGACAACCAGACTGAAGCCCTCATCGCAGTGTACGAAGGAGAAGGGGAACGTGCTGAAGACAACCATCTGTTAGGATACTTCAAGATCGCTGGCATTCCACCAGCGCCCAAGGGATCTGTTGAGATCAGTGTGTGCATGGACATTGACGCTGCCAATGTCCTCAGGGTGTTCGCAGGGATTGTCAAGCCTCAAGGGCCAGCCATTCCACCCTTCATGGAGGTGAGGATGCCAACGCTGGATGATGGCCATGGTTGGTGCGGGCAGGCCCTGGCAAAGATGTATGGCAAGACACTCGACCTTGCTGTTCTCCCAAAGAAGCGGCAGCCATGAGATGCAGGAAGTAGCTAGTGCGTTGTGTATACATTGTTGCTCCGTGTTCAGTGTTCACTGTTTCATGATTCCGACCTTGTGGGACTTGAGCCTTTGTGTTGCTGGGCGGTCTACAGAACGGAACTGTCAGTGTCATCTGTGTACAATAATGTGTCACTCCTACATGTACTCTGTCAAAGTATGATGGATGTTGTTGTGTTGCACGTGTTCGGAGTTTTCTGAATTTGTTAGTGCCTTACAAGCTAGGGATTGCGTGACAATTGATCGTGACAAGATGTGCGTCTATGTATCATCGGCGTCTATGTATCATCAGAGACACCAAAAAAGAGAACGACAACTAATAACAGAACAAAACACAACATGCGCGGTGCGGTGCGCGTACGGTGTCAACGATATATACCGAGCCAACAAACATCGTAATCGACCTCAACCATGATCAGATTCGCTGAAGTGTGAGGGATGTAGCATCTTGAAAGTCACAACTACTCATGAAAGCGTTCACCGGTTCACCGCACACAGAAACCACAGCCATGCCTATCAGTCATTGAGTCATTTTGCAACTGCAATGCAACCAACATAGCCAGCAGGCAGCAGCAGTAGTCAGCAGGATCTACTGAAATGTCTCACAGAAAACTAAGGAAAATCCCAGAAAGAGAACATCTCCATGCATGGCTGAAAGGCGAACACCATGGCGATATCGATCGGTCATCAGAGCATCTTCCAAACTTGCCTTCTGGACGTGGACGGCGCAAGAGGACGCTTGCAATCAGATGATGGCCGGCTGGCTGCCCGTCTCTTCATTCAGTCCATCTGCCGGGAAGCGTAAAGTCAGAGATGAATAGCACATGTTTGTCAAAAAGATTCAAAATAGCAACTGCCAAAATACAGAGTCAACTTCATTTTGATATAAAAACAACTGCCCCCTTTGTTATGACCACAAATGTCTGCATTTAAGTTCTCAATATGACTCTGAAACAAATTGCTTCATGCATGCCTTACACTACTTACCCTTCAAACTATGTGACTAGAAAAAACTAGTACTAGTATACAAATTATTAACTAGTATACAAATTATTAATCGTGTCTTTCTGTCAAGCTCGAGCACCATTACATACTTGCACAAGACCAGACATAATAATAATCAATTCCTATTTTTGAGATTATAAACGGCTCATGGTGAAGTTGATTAACATAGGGCCAGACATCTACATGACCATACAAGCAGGCATAATCGTTGTGCAAAGCTACTCAAATGAGAAGCAAGATATTCGAGGAAGTAAAATGGACAACAAGATGACAGTATCCGTTTTGGAAAATTCATATGTCCAAACGAGAAAACATCTCTGCTGGCTTTAGCTATGTACCCAAATCTGTCTTCATGCTAGGAACCTTTGTAAAACATGTCTTTGTCTTAAAGTTTACTTTTAAAGAGATTCAGTTCTTGTGGACAAATAAACCTGACAGTTAAGCACTCAACTCATGAACAGAGCTCAGATAGCAGATCAAATTACATTATACAGATAAAGTACTGTACTGCACTACAAACCGAAACTAGCGCAAACATAACACCAGGAGCCATCAAGACAGACAGCAGTCCACATGCAAAATTACTTGCATAACTCGCACAAATAAACAATCAGCTACCACAATTCTGCAGTGCCTGAATCCACAGAGTCATGTATACAATAATATGCCAAATGATAAACCCCAAAGGGGTGCAAACACGTACGCATGAATGAAGCTTAATACAGATCCATGAAACTCAAAACTTGAAAATTCCCAGACCAGCTAGTTGAGGAAAATTGGACATATCACATATACTCGCTCTATGTTGAGCAAGCAGACAAGCAGAGATCTTCCGAGAGCAACTCTCGATCTAGACATCTAGTACTAGAGAAAGATATATAACTACGGTGCAAATGGAATGAAATTAAGCATTGGAGCACGCATGTGCTGTAACAAAGACACCTTATTATCACGGATACAAGTAATCGCCCACTGAAAGTAAAGCAGATTGCAGAGGGGAGAAGTCAAGCTGCATTATATACCTGCGGTTAACGCGGGCGGCAGCTCCCACGCAAGAACATAGGGCGAAGAGGAGGCTTCGCCCTCCACCACCTTCTTGGTATTCATGTTGACGGCGAAGAGGTTTCTTCTTTACGAAGAAGTAGACGATGTAGGGGTTCTTGGGGTGGATGAGCACGATCACGGGGTCCTTCTTCGGCAGCCCCGCCGCCTTGTAGCTCTCGTCGGCCCAGATCTCGGCAAAGCTTACACAGTGCTCGGGCGTCCACTTAGCTGTCTCCGGCGGATCAGCGAGCGTGTGCAAGGTGAGCTCGGGTGCGCCGCCCTTTTTGGGACAGCTCATCTCGACACAGCGCAACTTGCCATTGCTCACCTGCACGCAGCGGCGGGAGGCGCGCTTTCTCTGGGAGCAGTAGCTGCACCCGTGACGGCCCCCGCCGTGGCCGCGTCCTTTCGGGAGCGGGACGTAGGCCATGTCCGGCTGGTCCGCGAAGGGGTCGCAGGCGAGGAGGCCCTTGGCGAGGTCGACCCACCAGAGCTTGCCGTTGTGGGAGATGACGTCGTCGATGCTCCAGATCCATCTGGGCAGGGGGTTGTCGACGTCCACCTCTTCCCACTCGCCGGTCTCGGAGGAGAAGCAGACCAGCGTGGCCTGCGAGGAGGAAGGGCCCCGCCGGCGGCGGCGCGCTACTCGATCGAAGAAGAGGACGACGCGGAGGACGCCGTCGTGGAGGAGGACGACGATCGGGAGGCCGATGGGGCCACTTCCGTAGCCGATGTCTCGCCGCAGCTCGCGCGGCGGAGCAACGGCTAGCCTCGGCGTGCTCATCAGCCGGCGAGGGCAAGGACGAGGAAGAGGCCGGCGAGGTCCGCGGCGAGGACGCAGGGGTCGTCGATCTCGGCATGCGGGTCGGGGTCGGCGGCGAAGACGGTCGGCGCGACGGTGAGCTGGGTGACGCGCGGCGGCGCGGCGAGCGCGAGGGAGACGTCCGGGGCGCCCGGTGGAGCTCGGCGGCGGCGGCGGCGGACACGCGAGGGGCCGTGCTCAGGACGACCCACGACGGCGACGGAGACGCCATCCCGTCGGACTCGCAGAGCACGGCAAAAGGAGAGGAGTGGGTGGCCGGGCGGTTTGGTGACTTTGGTCACTTGGTGGGCACTGTTAGAGCAACTCCGGCAGGTGTCTCTATATGGGCCTCTACTCCAAAATTTAGAGGCTTGGAGCAAAAATACAACTCCAGCAGGGCCTCTAAATGGATCTGCATTTTGCATATGCCTCTAAATGGCTCTGCCGCCTGCACTTGAGCTGGGCTCAGGCTTAGTACGATGCTGCATGCATTTCCATATGAAGATTACCATTATTCGTGGTACAATCTCCTCACATGGGTGCCAATTGCCAAAGCCGCAAACAGGCAAACATGCGCATTGACCGTGATTTTTCCAGCTAGCTCACCGTTTACTTCCCCGAGAAGGTCGATGCTGAACGAGGCGTACTCAGGTCCTTGTCGGCAATAAGATGATGCAAGAATAAGCGGAAGTTTTCGGTCAGTCCAAATGGCACTCTGCCTGAGTGCTCCACTAGCTACGCTCTAGGTGGGCGATCGGTGAGAGCTTAGCGGCATGCATGCATGCATGCGGTGTCAGGTAAAGCTACCCCAGCGTCAAAATTGTCAAATAAACAATCAACCATTCTCGGTCGTCACCCGGCAGGTTGCTTGTGTCATTATTAACTCGGCTTTAAACTCAGCCGATCATTTTTTGTTTACGAAAGTTGGCCTAGACATGGCGCGCTGGGCCATTGCGATCCACGGCGGCGCGGGCGTGGACCCGAACCTGCCGGAGCACCGGCAGGAGGAGGCGAAGCGCGTGCTGGCGCGGTGCCTGCAGGCCGGCGTGGACCTGCTCCGCGCGGGCGGCTCGGCCCTGGACGTCGTCGAGGCCATGGTGCGCGAGCTCGAGACGGACCCCTTCTTCAACTCGGGCCGCGGCTCCGCGCTCACCCGCCGCGGCACCGTCGAGATGGAGACCAGCATCATGGACGGGCACGGCCGCCGCTGCGGCGCCGTCTCCGGCGTTTCCACCGTCCGGAACCCCGTCTCCCTCGCCCGCCGCGTCATGGAGAGCTCGCCGCACTCGTACCTCGCCTTCGAGGGCGCCAAGGAGATTGTGCGCAGCGACGAGCGCGGGCTTGGCGGAGTCGAGGAGGCAGGAGAGGAAGGCGCGCGCCGCGGTGGGGTTCGCGTCGGCGGCGATGTCGGCAGAGGAGATGGCGGCGGTGGGGATCGGGGATGGCGCGGCGGCGGGGTCCGGGACGACGGACGTGGGGAGGATGGGAAGGGAGGCCGCGGCCATGGTGATCTGCGGGAGGGGCGGGTTGGAGGAGGAGATAAGGTTGAGTGGGTCCCATTCGTTCAGTGGGTGACAGACGGGGCCCACAGACAAATAGAGGCCTTGGCTGATTTGTTGCTGGAGTTGGACTCTAATTTGAAGGGCCTCTATTTTTGAATTGAGCCTACAAATAGGGTTTAAAGGCCTCAATTTAGATACCCTTGCTGGAGTTGCTCTTAGGGTTTAATCGGGAGTTTGGTCTGAGAGTATCCGACGAACGAGGCAAGGCCGCGAGGGGATTTGATCGCTCTCGTCTATCTATGGGTGGAGGGAACCCTTTTGGGTTTTTGTCGCGGGGTGTAGACCGGACAGCTAGAGACAGTAGACTGCTCGTGATCGTGGCGGAGGGAGAGTGGAGGCCACAGCCCACACAAGCACAGGTACAGAGACGCGGTGGGCAGTAGCTTTTGTGCTTGCTTTGCCGCTCCGTCCGGTGGTTACGGAACACAGAGCAGGCGCGGTAGAGGCAGAGGAGGGGCTGGCGGTCTCCGTGCAGAGCTGCGGCACCAGCAGGTTCGCGGCAGGCTTTTGCCACGCCGCGCTACTCCGCCTTCCGCCCTCTCTCCTCGCACAAGGGAGATCGCAGCGGATGCTGCTGGAAATTGGCTTCGGCGCATGGCACTTTTTTTTTTTGAAAGTAAACATGGCACTTGACTGTCACACTTCATCCCTGATGGTGAGACCGTGAGATCACTCGCTCGTTGGTAGAACCACTCGGTCACATGATCTCCAGATGCAGGCATTACCATGAACGTTGAACGAGGCCGGAGTCGAGCGAAGGCAAACAAGAGAGCCCAAACCAGCCGACCACTGACGATCTGTTGCCCGAACGAAGTACTGTAGCAGACGATCAGCTGTCGCCAAATTCTCAAGAGATCCTGTGCGTGAAATTTGAAATGAGCCATATAGCATATTGTCCAAGGAAGGCGCCTGGAAAGTAGCTTTACCATATCAATTGTCATGACATGTGGAGCAACCGAGCAAGTATAGTGGAAGAAGAAAAGGATAAACTGTCCAAACATTTCATCTACAAAGAAAAAAAAAAGGAACAGCAAATTTGATCTAACAATCAAGTCTCCATCATTGTAAAAGTCATCAACGTCACATTCTGTGCTTGCCATTTGTAGTCCGTCACAGTCAGTCTTCGTTACCTGAATAAATACCAAGTTACTAGGATCTTGACAGTTAAATTTTGTTGGGAGACAAAAATTCTAGCAACCATCCAAGTAAGAAACCTCAGCTCACCTGGCTCCTACTTCCTATCCAGTGTTCTTCGTATCAGATGGCAGGGATGTTGGCGAAAGGTTCTCTTCGATCATACCCTTAGGTCCTGTTGGAAAAAAATAGAATCAGAGAAGAGTCCTCTAGATGCGAGGGTTCAAATTAAAACAAACAAATATTACCAAAATCACACTTCAAAAGCATTGAATTAGACCATATAGTAATGCAAAAAAATGGAAATCTTCTTTCAAAAAAAAGCAAGTCCTGAATATTGTGATAGACTGATAGTAATATAGTATAGGCTATTAGCACGTCGTCGTCGAACAGGATAAACTCTGAGAGAAACAAATTGGTAACACATAACACAAATGTTGTATCTATTTTGGCTATATGGTGTTCCATTGTTGCATGCATTAAGCAGTATAGTTATCAAGTTATTCGGTCTGGCCATAAAAAACTGGCTATCATGCAAATTGCAAAGCTGTAAGTGGTCTATCACCACTCTCGAGGATAGGCTCATCAATCATGCAGATACCAACAACATCAGGAACAATGAATTTGAAACATGAATATTTTGTTTGACATAAAAGGGTGAGAAGCCTGCACACACAAAGAGTGGGACAAGAAGCACTAGATCCAATTTTTTCATGTTTGCAGTAAGTAGAGACATCAAAATGCAAACTACTGCTCTAACTCATAACTAAATCTTAGGCGTAATTTCCTAACATGTATTTGCCATATAACATCAAGACCATATAAAAATTGATAACTACATATACTTTTGCACGCACAAACAAAAAACCATGTTCTAATTTTCAAGTATAGTATGGGTAATCGTAACTCAATACATGTCACATTATAATTCAAACAAAAAACATGTCCAAGCAGTACAGTAAAGCTTTTTAACACCTATGGTGCACAAAAACTTAGTCAGAGAAGCTCTAAGAACAAGAAATTGATCCAGCAGGAAACAATATACTCCGTCCATTTTGAAAAAACTGACGTTTAGAACAGCGACACGGTCTCCAAAACACAACTTTGACCTCTTGTTATTATAAAAATATTTATCAAAAAGTGATATATGTATACTTCTATAAAAGTATTTTTCAAGACAAATCTATTCATATAGTTTTCACATTTGTAAACTCAACAATTTAGAAGTTATTGATGATTTATATTTCCAATATTTGACCCAAACCTTGTCCTAAACGTCAGTTTTTTCAGAACGGATGCAGTACTGGTAAAAAGAGAGAAAGGAATAAATAACGGTCTCTCTACAGAGCAGGTGAGATAATGAAATTAGTAATCAGGTAGTAGTAATAACTAGTAGTCACAGCACTGAGATGATGAAGGAGAAGTAAATATTTATGATGCATTGGCATTGTAAACAGTGGCACTTATCTTCCTAAGTACTTTAATCATTACTCATTGTTTTCTACTGTATGCATTGATACATTAGCATATATCCTTGTCAGGCCCCATTGGAATCAGAACTTAGCATTTTGCTTTCAAACGACCCAAAAAAACAAAAAATTGTCCCAAGCCAAAATAAAAGCTGTCTGAAAGAATGTGCAAAACAAAGCAAAGGATACCATTAGGTGATCAAGCCATGTAAAATAGGCAGTCACAAAGAACAAGCAGAAGAGATTTGGTTTCATTGAAAATTTTGCAGTTGGACTGCACTCTAGTAGCTTAGTAATACAGGCATCTTTTTTTTTGCGAAATAGTAATACAAGCACCTAAGATGTTACTTAACACGTACCCTGAAGCTCATCAGCAATGCCCAGGAAATCCCATGAAAGTGAAATTGACATGTATAATTTATTCACAGAAAACAAGCTGTATGATAAACAAATGTGCTGTATGCATAAATTTACTAGGAACAGGGTAGCAATCGACAATAATGTGCAATGAGCTGTTAAACAGTCATACTACATGCAAACACAAATGTGAATTCACCCGACTGTCTAACGTTTGTTGTTGAATACTATAATAAATAAACCCCCCAAAAACATGTCCCAAGCTAGAATAAAAGAAACATACATATCTTTGATGTTTTTGCAGGTTCCAAAGCAGAACAAAAGCAGAAGGTACTAGTAGGTGATCAAGCCATGTAAAGTAAGTCTGAAAGGACAAGCAGAAGAACATTTGATTACATCGAAAAATGTGCAGATAAACTGCTCTACAAGCAATACAACTATACAAGCACCTAAGATATTACGAACACATTACTGGAGCCCATCAGCAATGTCCACGGAATCCCCATGAAAGCTAAATGGCATATATTGGTTTATTCAAAGAAATTAAGCTCTACGTGTGGTAAGCAAATGTGCAATATGCATATAAACTTACAAGGAACGGGATAGCAATCGACAATAACGACAAACGAATTGTTGATCATACAGCCATACTACAAACAGACATAATGGCGATAGTGTTACAATTACAACAACAGACATCAGATAATGGGAAGAACTGGATGCAGCAGGTACAGGACTACAGGAGACAGGAGAGGAGGACCACGCAATGCAAGTGGTTTGCCTTACCAGAGGTAGAGGAGAGAGAGCGCGGCAGCTCCCAAGCGTGAACGAAGCGGGTGGCAACGAGGTCCCTGGCGGGCGCGATCAGCTCGTACACCTCGCACTCCACGACGCTGCGGGCACGCAAGTCGACGCCGAAGAGGTGCTCCTCTAGGAAGAAGTAGACGACGGCGGGGTCCTTGGGGTGGATGAGCGCGAGCACGGGCATCTTCTCCGGCAGACCCGCGGCCTTGTAGCTCTGATCGGCCCAGATGTCGCGGAAGCTGGCCTCGTGCTCCAGCGCCCACTCCGTGGAGTCGGGATCGAGCAGCGTCCACACGCTGACCTGGAGACCGCCGCGGGGGTCGCGGTTCCTGTACATGTCGACGAAGCGCAGCTTGCCGGCGCTAAGCCCCACGACGCGGTACCTGTCGAGCACTCCCGCAGCCTCCCTGTAGCGGAGCGCCTTGCCCGGAGGGATCGGGACGAACGCCAGCACCGGCGCGTCGGCGAAGACCAGAGCCTCCCGTAGTACGAGAGCACGGTGGCGGGGACCCACAGCCGGGACGGAAGCGTGTACGGCACCTTCTTCTCGACCCACTCGCCGATGTCGGAGGAGAAGCAGAGGAGGAGGGCGTAGTTAATGTTGCGGCCGATGATGGGCCGCAGCTCGGCGACCACGTACCGGCCGCCGCCGCCGGGGTGCGGGAGGAGGCCGAGGAAGGTGCGCTCGGAGATCATCTCGGGCTCGGGGATGGCGAGCGCGGAGGCGGAGGCGGCGTCGAGGACGAAGTAGCCGGCGACGAACTCGTTCCAGGCGACCTGCCGGAAGCCGGGGCGCTCGATGACGGAGGGCCCCGTGGCGCGGCCCTGGTTGGCGTGGAGGAGGAGGAGGCCGGAGGGGTCGGCGGCGAGGACGCGGGGGAAGTTGCGGGCGGTGGCGGCGTCCGGGAAGAGGCGCGGCGGGATGGTGAGGAGGGATACGCGCGGGGGCGGGCCGAGCGCGAGGGAGAGGTCCGCGCCCGGCGGGAGGTCGGCGGCGTCCGCGGCGGTGACGCGCGGGACGCTGCCCAGGATGACCCACGACGGCGACGAGGAGGGGGACGCCGCCATTTCGTCTCGTCGGGATCGGGAGCACGCGGCCGGACCGGTGGTTGGGGGAGGCGTCGGCGTGTGGGTGGCCGATTAGCAGGTAGAGCTGGAGGCTGGAGCAGCCGAGGAATGCAGCAGGAAAGGAAGGACCTGAGACCTGACTCCCTGAGCTGTTGCTTTTCGTACACGCAGTTGGGATGCGGTGCGCTTTTTCTTGATCACCACGAACGAACCCCTCCGCCGCGGTCACAAGTCACAACCGTGCGCCGGGCCGGCTGCTTGTTGGACTCGGATCGAGTGTTGGATCGATAGCACGCGGTGGTCACACTTTGGCACGGGTCAATAGTGCAGTAGAGGCTACAAAAAAATTCCGGAAACAAAATAGAGCATAGATGCGTATTCTGGGCATTGTCACATGGGCTGTTATAGAGGTCGGTCCATCATCAAACACACAACTTGCGATCTGTCTATTTGTTTGTTGTGGCCCATTAGTTCGCTCACCTGGCTTTGGCCCAGCTGAGTAAGTCAGTAGTGAGGAGTATAGATGGCCAACGGGCCGGCCCGGCCCGGCTCGGCACGGGCACGGCTCGGCCCGGCACGCTGAGGCACAGGCACGGCTCGGCCCGGCACTCTGTCGTGCCGTGCCGTGCTGGCTCACGGGCCTGTGTCTCGGCCCAAGCACGGCCCGCAGGCTGTTAAGCCGTGCCGTGCCGGCCCGATGGCCCGACGTGCCGGCGTTGGAGGAAGCGAGCCGCCACCGCTCACCGTCGCCCGTCGGAAGGAGAGGATGAGGGGCGAGCCACCGGCACCACCTCGCAAGCTCCGTCGACCGGCCGCTCCCGTGCACCGGCGATGGCGACTGATCCATGGTGCCGACAGTCGAACGAGAGCGGGAGGAAGGATGGGACGCCGGAGGCGGAGGTGGAAGTGAGGGAGGAGCGGCGGCCAGACGTCAGAGGTGGGGGAGAAGGCGACGACTGACGAGCAGCAGAGACGGCGGCGGCGGGCTGGTGGCGTCGATGGAGGCGAAGAGAAAGGAGCCGGCGATGGATCCATGGTGGCGACGGTTGCGGGACAAGCCGCTGCGAGCGAGAAAGGGAGGGAGCTGCGCCAGACGTCGGACGCGAATGGGAAGGGAAGGAGCAGCAGGCGCGTGTGGAGCAGCTGGAGGCGTCGCTGGAGGCGAAGGGACGAGGAGCTGGCGGCGGGGATACGGCGGAGCGAGAGGTTGGAGGCGGGGATGCGGCGGCCGGCGGGGTGAGAGGTTAGGGTTTAGGGAACGGGGAGGCTTTTATATGGATGGGCGGCGTGCTGGGCCTCAACAGGCCGTGCCGCACGTGGGCCTTATCGGGCCCGTGCCGCCGCAGCCGTGCCGGGCCAGCCCGACGTGCTAGAGGCGCGGCCCAGACACGGGCACGCGTGCGGGCCGGGCCGGCACGAGCACGAAGGCAACCGTGCCGGGCCGTGCTAGTGCCGGGCCAAAATTTCGGGCCTCGTGCCAGATGGCCATCTATAGTGAGGAGGGGACTCGGGAGGAGATCGTCGTCGGTCTGCAGGCTGCAGCCGTGGGATCCTGCTGGGCAGTGGGCTGGTGGTTACATGTAACGAGGATCACGCGTTAACAACCGTCAAGCAATGAGGGTTAATCAGATTGGCAAACTGAATTTCTTGCGAAACCACGTTTGGCCAAATTTTAAACTGAACAAGGATACTTATTGGGATGCCACTGACGACGGCGACTCCACGAAAACGTGCATGCATATACCGGCTTTCCCTGTCTCTGCTGTAAGTGGCCGGCATTCACGTCCCGTTATTTCTCGATCGGCAGGTCACGCGATCGCTCAGCTCCGAGGTGACCTGTAACGGCCGCGACATTTGCAACGGCCAATGGGGGCAGCCTAGGATCGATCTCGCACGGGCTTCACAACGCGCGTGCTGCGTCAGTGCGCGTAAGTAGGGATGAAAGCGGATCGGATCGGAGCGGATATTGCCATATCCTTATCCATCTTTTTTTGTCGGATGCGTAGCGGAGCGGATATTACCCGAATACGGTTATGGATACAGATTTTTTCGGATATCGGAGATGGTGCGGAAGGGGATCGGAGTCGGTGCGAAAACGAATTAAAATAGACAGATAATACATACTTTTGTGTAACTTTTTATGATGGTGAATATTTTCTAACGAAAGCCACGAAGAAATAATATAACGTGAAAAATACTCCCCTTTGTAGTTTACGACACAGCTAAAGTAACCTTAACAGTTGACAGTGGTATTTCACACTTCACCGATATATTTTCATGTGATATATACCTGAGGGTTTGTACTCTTTAAAATATTATGTATATATGTGGATTGGGCTTAAATTTTATTATAGTAGACTCACAAAAGTAATCGGATATCCTATTATAAGCTTCAAATAATCCGCGATCAATTATCGGATAATCCATATCCATCGGATTTCACTAAAACCACATCCTACTCCGTATCTCTACTCCTAATAATCCTGTGCTCAGGAACCGCGTGGTGCAACCCGTGGGTCTACCTTCCGTCTGCCTCTCGTGCGATCGATTCCCTCCGTCGAAAAACAATCCGACGCCCTCCGCTCTTGCGTCCGCAGCCCCCGTGTAACGCCCGCGTTTTTATCTCTAGAAAATCACCGTTTAACACACTCGGTAAAAATGTTTTCAAAACCTTTTTACTGCCGAGCTCTGTTCTTACCACCGACACCGTCCGTGTCGTTTCCGCCCCGCTGTCCCCTTTTCCTGTTCCACCTCGTCGTCACCACCCGCTCCCGTCTTTTCCCGCGTCACCCGCTCTTGGGTCGACCGTCGGGCCCGACCCTCGTTGGCCGACCGCCGCCGAACGTCGTCGTTCCTTCTTTTCCCTCCCTCCCCTGCTTCCTCTGTTTTTCCCCGGCACCGGCACCACCGCCCTGCTCCCGCGCGCTCTGCTCCTCGCCGCTCGTCGCCGACCGCCCGGTCCCACCTCCACTCACCTTTCTGCTCCTCATCCCGGGCGCCGTGCTCCGCTCGCCGCCGGCCAAACCCCACCCGCTCCCCTCCGGGCCGACCGCCCGCGTGCACGCCACCACCGGCGCTGCCGCCCCGACGCCGCACCGCGGCCACACTGCCCCGCCGTGCACGCCACCGGCCATCCCCCGCTCGCCCTCTGCGCTGCCCACGCCGGCCACACCTCCTGCGCACCTCACCACCCCGCTCCACCTCCCGCGCCAGCCATCGCCGTGGCCGTGACGACCGCGCCCGCACGCCACCGCCGCTCTGTCACGAACGCGCCAAGCACCGTAAGCAAGCCACGCCGACCGCCGTACGTGACAGCCGTGCCGCCCTCCACCGTAGCTCCGCCACCGTCGTCTTTTCACCTCGCCCACTGGAGCACGCCCCGACCACGCGCACACCACCGCCGACCGCCACAGCACGCCCTCCGCGCTCGCGCGTGCACGCGACCGCCCGGACCCGCCGCTGTCTCGCCGCCAAGCACGGCAGCGCCACCGTACGCACGCGCACTGCTCCGCCACAGCTCCACCTCGCTCCCCGCGCCACCAACCGGGCCCCGGCCGCCATTAATTCCGCCCGCCGGCCACTCCTACCGCCGCCAAGCGCTCCACCTCCGCCCTCTCGTCGGCCCGCCTCCTTGAGCCCCCTCCGTGCCTATAAAAGGGACCGCCGGCCTCTCCCCCACCATCTCCCACTCACCTGCCACCTCAATTGCCCCCTCCGCCGCCGCAGCAACACCGCCCACTCGCCATTGCCGCCGCCGCAGTCCGCCTCCGTGGGAAGCCCACCTCGCCGCACCTCCGGCCGTGGTAAGCACATGGGTGAAATCGCCATTCACCCCTCTCTCTTTTCCCCCAACCGATTCCGCCGCCGCCGCCGCCCCGAATTGCCGGCGAGGCCAGCGCCGTCGCGCCGATTTCCCCCCTCCCCTGTTTCTCTCTGTCAGGAGGGAGAAGAAGGCAATTTAGCCCATAACCCCCTGCCCTCTCTGCTATTCTAACCCGCGGTCCAAAACCGTAAACCCCGCTCTCTCTGGCAGTTTTGCCCATAACCCCCTGGGCTTTCTTCTATTCCAACCCGCCGTCCACACCCACCACTGTTCTCTCTCTCTCTCTCTGTCTGTTTCGTCAAAAGCCCCTAAACTTTCGAATTTTCACAGATAGGTCCCTATTCTTTTAAAACAGCCCCAAACTCCACTAAACCCATCAGTTCATGCGCCAAATTAATCCCGATTGATCCCAAACCTCACCGCAACTTTCACCAGTATATTTTCACCAACCATCCAGTCCATGGCCACGAATAATTCCTTTTCCACCGCCTTTCCTTTTTCTTCACCGTTATTTTTTGGAGCTCAGCAAAATATTTTTCCTTTATTTATTGTGTGCTTTGTGCATGTGTGCTCTAGACCGCTGCTGGTGAACGAGGAGGGACTCGAGCAGGAGCCGGGCTACGACAGGAGCTTGGAGACCAGACCCCGGCAGGAATCCCCCGAGGGTTGGGAGAACGGCAAGTGCAATCCCATCCTTTGATGCATACTTTGTCCTAGTTTTTATAAACACAACCCATGGCCTGTTTTAAAACTTGCATGTTTTACTGCTAAACCCGGTTGGATAGCCATACCTTGATTGCTATGACTGATTCCTTGTCCACCTAGATTAATGTTTGAATATGACTATGCTCTGTTTGAATGTTAGTCACTGCTAGAAATGCTTAGGACTGGTTATTACTTAATACCCAATAAAATATTTGAGTTTATAAAAGCAACGCGTGCGTGCTTTAAATGAGAAAATGGTTTTGATGAAGAAAATGTGTATGTGATGGGATGAGACAGACGGTGATTCTTGTGTGAAATACCGAGGTGAGCTCGAACCTCTGTGGCTGAGCATGGTGGGAGATGTCTATCCTGTCACAGTTTTGGGATGATGTTGATGTGTCATCTAGCCTAACCCTTTTTACTGTACCACCACTCGACCGTTGTATGTGGCAACGGCCTAGCATAAACCCCACTAGTTAAGCTGTTGGTTATGTGGTGTGCTGGTGAGCAACAGTGGGCCATGGAGCCGGGGATACGATCTATGTGAGTTATGCCCCTGGGTAGAACCTCGCTGGTAGTTGCTGACCCCCTGGTCGTGTCTGTGGTAACTTGTCAGTTTAGCTATGGTGGGTAATGGCTTTGATAGGAGCTGCACTGACACTAAGGTGATCATGTTGTGGTAGCCTTCTTGTGGTTGTGTACACCTCTGCAGAGTTAAAACCTATCCGGATAGCCGTGTCCACGGCATTGGGCGAGTTATGGCTTGGTCACTTCACTAGTCCCCTGTTTTGGTGGAAATGTTGGTATTAAGTAAAGATTTTGGTTTTGGGCCGACAGACGGGGAGTCTGGTAGCAGTAGTTTGGTGTTGAGAAAGGACAATCAGTTATACAATGTTACTACTAAAACTGTTGAGAAAACCCTTTATAAAATAAACCCTGCATGTGTAAAACTAGCTTTGCTGCAAAATAAACCATAAACCTGTCCTTGATTATTATCCTTGCATACTCTGTTATATACCTTCCGTGGATGTGTTTGTGCTTGCTGAGTACGTAAGTACTCACCCTTGCTTAATTTGTTACAGAAGTGGATCCAGACTTTGTCCCTGAGGACGTCGAGTAGGAGGGTTCGTTCTACACCCAACCTTTGCCTGTGTGTTAGGGTCACCCGCTTGAAGCCGCATGGATATCCACTCTGATGAGGACCTCTATGTTATCAACTTAGTTATCTGGAGTCTAGCTTTAGTTCTGTTTGTAGTGGCCTTGCAATGCCATCGTCATCCGTAATGTTGTTTATGTACTGAACCATCTGTTGTAATAATGTGAACCAGCATCCTAGGACTGGTATTTGCATCACATTTAGTTCTCTCTTTCGAGGGGACGCTTCACCTTCCTTCCTCCTCGCCCACTGCCGCCACCCATGGTCGTCGGTCACACTGCCGCCATCCGCCTCGCATCGTCGCCGCCCCTAGGCCGGATCCGCCGCGGGCCACATCCGCGGCGCCGGCCGCCGGATTCGCCGCCGTGCCGGATCCGCGGCCTCTGCCGCCGATCCACCGCCCCCTTCGCCAGATCCGCGCGGCCGGCCCGGCTCGCGCCGTTGGTCGCCGTGGTGGCGGTCCCCGCGCTGCTGGCCACCGCTGACCCACCCCGTGCCGTCCGATGGTTTCGACATTGTCTGATCCACCACCCCGTCGAGTTGCCGGCTTCTGTTGTGGCGGTATGCCGTCGGCCGAAGGCCGGTCTGCTCTGTGGTTGGCCGGGGTTCCTGCTGGTGCGTGTCCGGGGGGTTCTTGGGGGTGCAGGCGAAAGCCGATGCTCCTTCGCGGGCTGATGACGGCGATGCTCACGGGCGCCGCTTACCTTCCTGAAGGCGTCATCCGCTCCCCCTCGATCCTCCTCGGATGAGCTCTCGAGGTGAAAACCTAAACCTTATGTTGGACAACGGCGGTACCGCTGGTGTCTTCTTAATGAAATACTCGGGAAAATAATAAGGTGTCGGCTGGCAATTTTGGAACGTACCATGTCTGTATATCTATCAATTGGGTAATCAAAATGGCGTAAATCGGAGCAACCCACCCTGTCCACTTGTGAGTCTGCTATAGTCTATTGAAAAGTTCAACTCATTTGTGCAAACACAATGGCTGCTTTGGTAGCCACCATTCATCATGTAATTATCGAGTTTTTAAAAGATACATTTTTTTGGATGATGTATGCACATTTGCTTTTACCTGCTTAGCAATGTTAAATTTTTACAGTTTATTTATTGCAGCAGTGCAACACAGAGATGCTAATCTTTTGTTTATATACTCATATATTTATTAAACCAGTGGAAACAGGCTACAAAGATTTGAGAATTTCTTCTCGAGTTACACGTCTGAACTCTTATAGAGGCTATGATTCTATGGGCTTCAATACGAACTGGATTAGGCCTAGAACTAGTGGCACGCTTGCCGTGGTTTCTTCTTACTTTAGCATGGCTGGTACAAGTCGTGTCACCGTGTGGTTTGTCAAAAATGCATTCCCAGGTTGAAATTCGAATTCTGGTCAGCATTTCGCGCAGCTTTATCCCCAATCGACAACCAAACCGACCAGATATCTTATTCCGAACTCTGTACATTGAACAAGACCATCTGCTTTTCCTCCTTAACTGGACGGCAGAGCTTGCCTTTTTTTGGCTTGAGGGGAAAAAAATTGAACCAGAAATCGTTGGCATTTCAAAGAATGGTTTTTTGATTCTGATCAGAGTCAAAGAGCTGAATGCCAATTTTGCAATACCTGAATGGCCATAGCTAAATGATAGAGGAGGAGGGCCTATCTGCAGTAGTTTTTTTGGCGACCACTTATGTGCAAAAGATTGGATCGCGATTGTTACTCACGATTCAAAACAGAGGTTGAATATATCAAGAAGATACCTGAAAGTGAAAGGCCAACAAACTGAATTAGAAAAAACACACTGCAGAAGAAACTGTTAATCCTTTTCTATCATTATTAGTTTGATTCCTTAGACTTCCCTTGAATCAGATGTATATAGCCACAGTTTATTATTCTTATCCCAAGCTGCTTACGGTAGAAATAACCCTAAAACAGGAGTAGAACATAACCTTCTTCCTTGGTTAGCCTTTCACTGAAACATTCATCTGCATGACAAATTGTTTTGTCTCTATGTTGTTTTTACAGAGTTTTTCAGAGACATTGACCAAAGTTCTCACAGTGCAACGGTTAGAGTGTTGAACTCCGGAGGTCAATGAAACTTCTGTAGTAGGTCTTTAAACACAAAATTAGAGGGACATCTCTCCTTTGATCGAGTTTTTTTAACGGAAACATTGTTATGAAATAGATAGTTTAAAGAAGACCAATCAATTACCTGTATGAGAGGGATTGCCATGAGAAACTCGAGTGTACAAATCATCGATTCCTTCAGTAAGCTGAACAATATCTACCAGGTCGCCTGACCAGACAACAGGTAATGTTGGTGTATATTGCTTTTCCAGTGATAACGTATTCTAACCGTGGTCTATTTAAATGGAATTTATGAAAAACACAATTTGATATTTAGTGGCACTGCCATCGTTAAATTAATAGTTTGCACTATATATAAATTAACAGTCATAGCATATGCAACAGAATCAACCAGGGTTTTATAGCCTACATCCATGCCTTTAAGAAAAAAAGTACTAACTTTTATAGACTTCGGTGCGACCCTACAGCCACTAAAATTAATTTTTTATAAGTTGAATTCTTGCTTTGTGCGGTGGATTCTCAATTGCGATAAACTGCTTAGAAAAGGTACGGGCATGGTGCAGTATCTGAACCTTGCAAATAGTGACCATCGTATATAAAAAAGTTAAGAATGCACCATATTAAGTTGTCTTGGGTATATATAATATCCATGTTAATGCACCAATGCCCAGGAAGCATCAAGTATGCAAGCAGCAGAATGACGCAGCTCGGTTCAAGTTTGAAGCATCATCATCTCAGTTCTATTTTGCTTCAGCAGCAATAGCAGGTGACCACTGACCAGCTCTTGAGTTCGATCTGCAAACAACAGCATATTGTCCTTGAGAATGTGAAATCTTTGCTTTCATACCAGGACTAATGAGTAGGCCATCATTTATTTTTATATTAGTTTATTAAATAAGCTATGCATATTTGGTTGGTTGTTGCTGTTGTTGGTGAATTCAATCAATTCTCTTGCTTGATGATCAAGTGCTCTAAGTACTTGTTACCGTCTCGTGTTTCAATATTCAGAATGTGAGACACCCTTTTCATTTTTTTATGAAACTGTGAATCAAGACTCTCAAGCATTATTCTGTTGCATTTTTGTGACTCTAATATTTAATTAAAATTACCAATGCCAGGAATTAGAAGAAGTTAAAGTCGTCCATCTCGCCAGCAGCCTGTCAACAACAACTGCATGATGGTGAAGGTAGTAGTCATCCCCAACAGCAGTGCGGGAGGCCCTGCTGTCGGAAAGGCCCCGGCACTGGTCATCCCGGCGAGACCACAGGTGCTGTGGCTGGCAGCAACGGCTGCCGGCGACGTGCCGTCAGGAGCGGCGGTCATGGGTGTGCCCACCGGCAATATGGGTGGACAAGTGCTATCTATTGCTAAATGAAAGTTTGATTTTGGCATGCCTTTTTTTGTTAGCACCCACCATCATAAATTATGAAGAAGTGAGTGCATTTCTGATTTCTGACCTAATCCTTTCGAAGGCTATTTTATCTGATGCCAATGTTCCTGGCGAAGGGGAACATAAAGTAATGTCATATATTGGTGGTCAACAGAATCTTCCGGGATTTAACCCAAACACACGCCATTGCTTGTATGGGCTGGTATGTTCTTTAAGCTAAGTTTTATATATTTTAAGTTTGATTTCATCTCTTCCCTTGCTTTGCTAATGCTGGCCTTATATGCTTACAAATGCAGGATGCAGACCTTATAATGTTAGCTTTAGCAACCCATGAAGTACACTTCTCTTGTTCGTTTGGTTGGTGGCTGGTGGCTGGTGGCTGGGGCTGGTTTTTGCTGAGAGAAAAACACTGCTGGCTGGTTGGTGGCTGGTGGCTGGCGCTGGTTTTCACTGAGAGAAAAACACTGTTGGCTCGCTGGAAACAATCCAAACGAACAGGGCAAGCGCTCCTTCTCAGTTTTTTGTTTACTCTTTTCTTCATAAATAATGTCATTGCCCTATGCTAAGGAAAAACTTGCCGTCTGGTTTTCCTGTTGTCTTTTACTTTTTTTGTTTTACTTGAGAAAATCCAAACTTTTACCTTGTTCACTACCTTATTCTTTTGAGATTTTCGGTTAAAGATCATTTGCATGTATTTTGTGTTGGCAGGTAGTTTATACTCCTGGACAACAGGATAAATGTTTCTTATGTGGTCAGGTGGGATATCTTGCTGCAAACTGTGAAGAAAAGGCAAAAAGGAAAGCTGGGGAATACTATGATAAAGGTGAAGCTATTGTTCCAAATAAACCATACCAGGTAATGGTGCTCTGTTGCAATTTGTGTATGCTCCAAGGGCCTTAATTTTTATTTGTATTGCTTCTGACTTTGTGCCCTTGCAGTTCTTTAATATCTAGACCCTTCAGGAGTACTTGGAATATGAGTTCAGAATGTCAAATCCTCCTTTCCAGATTGATTTTGAACGCATTGTTGATGATTTCATCTTCAAGTGCTTTTTCGTGAGCAATGATTTTCTTCGACATATGCCAACACTAGAGATCAGGGATGTTGGTTTTCTTGTTTAATATAAATTGTAGTTATGTCTGGTGAATTCTTGAATTATTTTCTTTTTAGAAATTGCTGAATGTCTGTGCCACAAGTAACATTGAAGTATTTTTACTCATCATGCTTACGTGGAGTTATGCCTTGAGATCAATTGTGGCATTTGAGGGATTTCTGTGCTAATTGTTTGCTCATTGCTATTTTTTAGCTTTATCAGAAGTGTTGAGTTTAATGGTGCTATACATTGTCTCATATTGATGCATGATATTGATGCGTATCGCTCTATAAATATTTTGCCTTCGTAAGGGGAGGCTTATCATGCACCTGAAGGTAATGTTGGTGTATATTGCTTTTCCAGTGATAACGTATTCTAACCGTGGTCTATTTAAATGGAATTTATGAAAAACACAATTTGATATTTAGTGGCACTGCCATCGTTAAATTAATAGTTTGCACTATATATAAATTAACTCATAGCATATGCAACAGAATCAACCAGGGTTTTATAGCCTACATCCATGCCTTTAAGAAAAAAAGTACTAACTTGTATAGACTTCGGCGCGACCCTACAGCCACTAAAATTAATTTTTTGTGTGATCTATTTATCTTTACTTCATGAATCATACCCGTAGCAACGCACGGGCACTTGCCTAGTCCACACATAATCGGATTCGGATTCTCCATATCCGCGCGGATATCCAAAACTCTACGCGAAAATTATCCACGCTACTTTCATCCCTGCGCGTAAGGATCATGGGCTCCTAAACACATCATGGATCGCGGGCACGCCCCCTGACTGAGCTCCTGACCCTGAATCATCGCTCCTAAACGAGAGCGAATCATTCTAGACGAATGCGCCACTTTCCTTCCTGTCTCCCGTTATCTCGGTTGACACGAGAGGAGTCGTGAATCACCCGCTGAATTTTTCGGCCTGTAGCAGTTGCAGTTTTGCAGATCTTTCTTTGACAATTAATAGGCGCCGCGCCGTACCAACCGACGGTGTCGCGTTAGAGGATTGTTTCTACTGCTACAAGTCAACAGGTTCGTTTTGATGGTGACGGTTGCTCTGCGCCTCTGCCCCAGAAATTCAACCCTTCTTCAGTCTCGCGCTGCTCGTCAAACACAATTCGTGCTGCTCAATTGCTCATCCCGGCAGTGTTTATATAAACTAACAAACAATATCGTGTCATCATCACCGTGCGTACACCTGTGCGGTACATAACAGATTTACTGCATCGTCGTGGATGAGGTGGACACGTCACGCGTGTCAGGGTAGTGAAATACTAGCGCGTTTACGTCATCAGCTCACGGCGGGCAAGCAAGTCAAAGCCCAACCCGGACCGGATGCGCCCGCGGCCGGGCGCGCGCAGCAGCAGTTTGCGACGTGCCCGATCGCGACCCCACCGCACGCGGGAACGGAAACGGAAACGCAC
>OAMR01000082.1:1315218-1386420 GCA_900205405.1 Echinochloa crus-galli
ATTTGTCCTAGACATGTAGTTACATATCAGTACTATATTTGTGCTTAGGTTCAACCCTCCAACTGCTACGGTCGGAATATGCAGAATATATGCACAGGTGCACCAACCGCTCTGAGTCTGTGACACCCCTTTCGTTCGTTTGTAGACGACGTTCACATGGGATGGGCGCTGGTCTTAGTATTTTGAGAGTTTTGACTACCTTTTTCTTTTGGACTTTATGCTACTACTGGAACTGAATGTTTAATAGCTCGTGAGTCTCCATTGGATGGTTTCGTTTATCCCATGTGGATAATATATTCAGTCCCTACTAGCTTCAATATTATGCAGTCCCTACTAGCTTCAAGCAGGCATGCCACAGCTAATCAAACTAACAAGTTCGTTACGGCCCAATGATTATTTATTGAAAAGCCTTCCCGGCGGTGCTGCGGAAGAAGCAGGAGGACAAGGAGAGCAACTACTGCAAGTACGACAACCAGGACCTGCAGCTGTTCACTTCGTCGCTCTACCTCGCGGGGCTCACGGCCACCTTCTTCGCCTCCTACACCACGCGCCGCCTCGGCCGCCGCCTCACCATGCTCATCGCCGGCTGCTTCTTCATCGTCGGGGTCATCTTCAACGGCGCCGCCCAGAACCTCGCCATGCTCATCGTCGGCAGGATCCTGCTCGGCTGCGGCGTCGGCTTCGCCAACCAGGTAACATATTATATTAAGAGATTATTATAATAATCCAGCAAGTGTTTATTTGCATGTTATGTCTGCGGCATTATTTGCACGGGTGTTTCTTTCGTCCTTCATTTCTCTGCCAGCTGGTTACGTATTTTCGTCGCTGTAACGTGTGATGTGCGACTGGTGAAGCATAATTCTCTAGTCAAAAAGAATCGGCAGGAATAATACATTTCAAGTCAAACCAGTGGCTAGCCGGTTTCAGGATTGTTAGCACGCGCGCGGGAGCGTTATTTTCTGCGTCCATGATAAGGACGCGCGTGTATTTTAGTCACCGTCCTTGGTCCATCAGACCATCACGCATCCCGGTCCGGGTCTTAAAATTGTGCACGCCTGCTAGCTACTCCAAAGTGTATTTTTATACGCACGATGCCCCTTCATCATATACCAGCTACCAGTAGTATAGTACTACTGGTAGTATTACATCGGACCATGCGTCCGTATTTTCCGGAATTTTGGGGTCAAATGCGTAGAAACTGAGTACACGCCTGGTATTACTATACCCCAGCAGCCGGACACCTGGGCATTTCGGTGACGGTGCCGGGTCTCGTGTAGGACTTGCTGTGTGTTACGTTATTTGGCGCCTGCCGTTGACAGCAACGGGGTGATAACCTTTTTAACTTTCAAGATTCCCTACCTGCTTGAGGTTAAGTTGCTGAAGAAACTGGGACCATTGGGCAGGTGATAGGTGTGCATTATGACTGTCGCTGTAAAAGTGTAATCGCTTTGTTTTTTCAAAAAAAAAACTTGTGATGGGAGAATTTTGGCCTTTACTGGCACTGGTATAATTTTTCGTGGACAGAGGGAGTAATCGTTCAAACATTCTTGTGGTTACTAGCCACCCTTAGCCGTCTGAGTTGCCATCAAAGGAAACGACGGAGGAATCTGCAACTTTGAGCTAGCTAGCCATGTACTTTGGCCACACGGGTCACGGATCGCGATGCATAGATTGTAGCAGTCCTGCAGGGCAGGAAATTTCCTGCCATCTGCCTGGCTGCTAGGAAGCTTGACCTGAACCAGCACAATTTACCGCTCCCGGCCCTCCCGCTCTTGTCAGGTTACTGAACTGAAGACGTGATTTGGCGGCATCCGCAGCCACAGCCACTAGGATTCCTGATGAGCTTCTACTGAGCTTGAGAACGGAATCGAATGAGCTCTTGCGCATTGGTAAAAATACTAAAATGCAGTGGCAAGATTCTTATCGCCTACATACCGCTGGTCTCCAAATCATGCGTGCTCCAGTCCAAGCCACCATATAGGACACGCACAGCGCAATTATGGGAGAGCAGGCGAGACTAGGGCAGTGTTCATGCGATCAGTTTATTGAGCAGCTATTGGGGAAAACAAATGAGTTTGATGGTGGCCTACGATCAGCAGACAGGAGGCATAGTAGGAGAGTAGATATTTGTCCTAGACATGTAGTTACATACCAGTACTATATTTGTGCTTAGGTTCAACCCTCCAACTGCTACGGTCGGAATATGCAGAATATATGCACAGGTGCACCAACCGCTCTGAGTCTGTGACACCCCTTTCGTTCGTTTGTAGACGACGTTCACATGGGATGGGCGCTGGTCTTAGTATTTTGAGAGTTTTGACTACCTTTTTCTTTTGGACTTTATGCTACTACTGGAACTGAATGTTTAATAGCTCGTGAGTCTCCATTGGATGGTTTCGTTTATCCCATGTGGATAATATATTCAGTCCCTACTAGCTTCAATATTATGCAGTCCCTACTAGCTTCAAGCAGGCATGCCACAGCTAATCAAACTAACAAGTTCGTTACGGCCCAATGATTATTTATTGAAAAGCTTGGCCCAATATCAATTCTTCAGAAAAGTCGAGCCAATGGAGTATTCTTTTGAAACATCGGCCCAATAGGCTTTTTCTCTAAAATCTCGGCCCACTGGGCATTGATGAGGCTGGCCGACCGTCGTCTCTGCTTTCGATGGTTCTAATCGTCTGATGAGTCTGTCATTTAGCTCTCCCAGACTCTTGCGTTTATTTGCAGAAGATCATGTTATTTTTTCAGATTCTGTCTAAAATTAGTTGCAGAACTCGATGATAGTTACTGGTGGTACTCTGCATCATAAACTGTGTTTCACCAATGCATATCCCTGCCGCGCAGGCCGTTCCCCTGTTCCTGTCCGAGATTGCGCCGACGAGGATCCGCGGCGGGCTCAACATCCTGTTTCAGCTCAACGTCACCATCGGCATCCTCTTCGCCAACCTAGTCAACTACGGCACCTCCAAGTACGTGACGTCCCACCCAGCAACCACATTGCTGTCACTGATTGATGGAAGTAACTGAACCGTGTGCATGTTTCTATGCTATTGCAGGATCCACCCGTGGGGATGGAGGCTCTCGCTGTCCCTCGCCGGCATCCCCGCCGTGCTGCTCACCCTGGGCGCGCTCTTCGTGACGGACACGCCCAACAGCCTCATCGAGCGCGGCCGCCTCGACGAGGGCAAGGCCGTGCTCAAGAGGATCCGCGGCACCGACAACGTGGAGCCCGAGTTCAACGAGATCGTGGAGGCCAGCCGCATCGCGC
This sequence comes from Echinochloa crus-galli, assembly GCA_900205405.1. NCBI lineage: Eukaryota > Viridiplantae > Streptophyta > Magnoliopsida > Poales > Poaceae > Echinochloa > Echinochloa crus-galli. The sequence continues at coordinate 1,318,493 of OAMR01000082.1, forward strand.
AGGAGGTCAAGCACCCCTTCCGCAACCTCCTCCAGCGCCGCAACCGCCCCCAGCTCGTCATCGCCATCCTCCTCCAGGTATACCCTGCTGGCTGCTGCTGCTTTCCATTGGTGTTGATCACTCCCTACGTACTATATGGCAATGCCAATGCACAATGATATAGTAGATATAATGCAAATATGGCTGGAATCCTGCAGATCTTCCAGCAGTTCACGGGGATCAACGCCATCATGTTCTACGCGCCGGTGCTGTTCAACACGCTGGGGTTCAAGAGCGACGCGTCGCTCTACTCGGCGGTGATCACGGGCGCCGTGAACGTGCTGTCGACGCTGGTGTCGGTGTACTCGGTGGACCGCGTGGGCCGGCGGATGCTGCTGCTGGAGGCCGGCGTGCAGATGTTCCTGTCGCAGGTGGCCATCGCGGTGGTGCTGGGCATCAAGGTCACCGACCACTCCGACAACCTGGGCCACGGCTGGGCCATCATGGTCGTGGTCATGGTGTGCACCTTCGTCTCCTCCTTCGCCTGGTCATGGGGGCCCCTGGGCTGGCTCATCCCCAGCGAGACCTTCCCGCTGGAGACGAGGTCGGCGGGGCAGAGCGTCACCGTCTGCGTCAACCTGCTCTTCACCTTCGTCATCGCGCAGGCGTTCCTCTCCATGCTCTGCCACCTCAAGTACGCCATCTTCGTCTTCTTCTCCGCCTGGGTCCTCGTCATGTCGCTCTTCGTGCTCTTCTTCCTGCCGGAGACCAAGAACGTGCCCATCGAGGAGATGACGGAGAGGGTCTGGAAGCAGCACTGGTTCTGGAAGCGCTACATGGACGGAGACAACCACCACATCGTCAACGGCGGCAAGATCACTGCCAACAAAACTGATGCCACCGTTTAAGTACTACTACTACTACTACCGGTTGATGCTTCGGACTTTGTTTGATCGAGTAGCAGCACATCCAACTGCCGACAATGTACAAAGACAGTGCCACAATGCAAACCTTGTTAGTACCTGCCGACATTGTAGAAAAGCAGGCCGGAGTTCGTCTCTTTCATTTGTATCCGCCTTCGTGTTAATTAGCAAAGCCAAGTTCGTCTGGATTGTAATCTCAACAAGTCTGAGCATGGACACCTAGCTAGCTGAACTTTTCAAAAGAGATCTTGTGAAAGTAACGGTACCATTCCGGATTGGCCTCTATTTTAGCGTAGCCGTTTATGCAAAATTGAAACCCAGATGCGTCATCCATCATGGTTGTAACTTTTATACTAGTCATGCTATATGTTCCCATTTCTTCGGTGCCATTTTGCAAGTGGATGTTTGATCGTCCAGTAGATCCATGCTACTTGTTGGAGTCATACCTTAAGCATTCATTAAGCTTTGACAATCGAGTAATCACCATTATCAGGACAATAAAGAAGGCTAATCTGTCCTGAAGGCCCTAGAAACAAGAGAAACCCAGAACACATCAGTATTCCCATTCATTTCAATCAACACTTGTGATGCAGTCCAGATGTGAAAAACACCAGATTCATATCACTAATCATAATATTAAAAATTAATGCAAAAACAGTCCAGTTGACACAAGATTTTCAAACAGGCAGAATCCTTATCCTTTTAGCATCGCTACAGAAGAGGAATGTGCCGAGTGGAGACATACGATAAACCAGAGAACTTCTGATGTATTCACGACTCTTGGAACATGGCACGAGGGAAATGTTCATTTCAATCCAGATTGTCCTTTTACATGATGATAATCAAAGCCATATAAAAATCATGTACCATGTCTGCTCAATTGGCTAGTAAAAACACTGCAAACTCTGGAGGAAAAGAAAATGCATATGATACTGAAAACAGGTCGTGCTGCAAAAACGCTGGCGTCTATACATGCAGACTATGACAGGTCTACTGGAAGATGGAAAAGCTAGGTAATTGAGCCGACTTCCTGACTAGGATTCCATTTCTCGCGCCGTATCAATTATCAAATACAAGTGAACCCATCCCCACGTGAGGTATAATTTTCCTTGATCGCTCTTCAAGTCAAGGTCCTCCATTCACATGATGGTATGAATGAATCCATCCATCAAGTAACAGTGCTAGAACACTTGCAAGCACTATCGTAGTTGCAATCTGCTGGAGCACTCCAAGGTTCAGAGACCAGTATGTACGTGTATTAGGTGCTGACTAGTGGGGCCGTGGAGAACTGTCAAAAAGGGCGGCGCCCTATCCAAATTTCCAAACTGCTACTCATACGCTTCTCTAGTTTTCCAAAAGGAGCTGCGAGATCAAAAGAGTTCGGAATGGATAAGCAAATTTCCCCCCTGAAAAGTCACCGCGCCTTGCTCTCACACACGGAAAAGCAGCACATGCTGAGAACTTCGCGGCAAGCAGCGCCACAGGGCTGCCGCTTTTGGATTGAGAATCCAGGCAGTCCGGCCCGTGGGCCGTCCGAGCCGTCGTTGACTAGCTAGCCAGCCAGCCGCGGCCGGCCCGGAAGCCGGACTCCGGTGGGCCCCACTGGGTGATTCCCCCGCGGTGACGTGGCGGCATCCAGCCGGCCGGATGGGTTTGAAATTTCTCCGAGGAGCCGGGCTTCCCTCTCTATATAAACCCAGAGGCTGGGGAGCCCTGTGGTCATCTTCATCTCCCTCAGCTCCGGCCTCAGAGAGTTGTGTGGTTACGAACACCCTGCTGGCTTGCCTCTAATGGCAGCAAATTTGGGTAAAAAAGATCGTAGCAAAGTTGCTGCTCCAAATAAGCACACGTCTCATATCTCTCCTACATAGGGTGTAATTTGCGAGCAAACTATAAAAATACTACACATCTGTAGTTCAGGTCACTGAGAAATGTAGTAGCTGCTATGTGCAGTCCAGGCCACAGAAATCATCATCATATCAGGAAAATGATACATCTGCATAGAATTTGAGATTATATACAGGAAGATCTAGAGTTTACAGCTCATCATTTTGCCTATGTGACTGAAATGATTCGAAAGTTAAGGATCTACCCCAATAGTAGAGAAAAAAGAATAATCTTACAGAATGCTAGTCCTAGAACAAGTGGGAATAAACATAAAGAAAAAACTTACAACAATTTGTGCAGCCTTCCTTACACAAGTTGAGCAAACTTTGATTTCTGATTAGGGTTCATGTAACCTCAGTTCATGTACTTCGATTTTGTTTCAGTGCATCCATTTTTGCCAATAACTCCCTAATGCTAGCTACCATCCTAGTTTTCATGCTGGCAAATTCATGGTGTGTTCTCTCGATGACTTGGAGTTCTTCAATCTGTCTCTTGCGCCGCTCTTGTAACTCGTTTAGGTCAAGATCAGCAATTTGAGTGGCATAATCTTCCTCCATTCGTGCATTTTTTACCATAATAATATGTCTCAGATGGTCAACCTCATTGCGGGCATCATTTGCACGTTCCTGGTACATATACGCTTCAGCCTGCTTTAACCTGATCAGGCTATCCAGTTCATCAATGGCAGGCTTATTACGGATTGTGTGAAACTCAGCTTCACCAGATTTCCTATGCACAGATGGGCTCCCTGTGGTAGAAAGAACAGCTGTTTTGTCTAAAACTGGAAGTCCCTCTAAGGTAAATGGTGCCCATGCTTCCTTTCGACTTGAACTAGGAATCCCATATATAGGTTCATCAATGCTGCATGGAATGCCTTTCAGTGGTACTGATGGATTGATGCCCAAGTTAGCGTCATCATCTGAAATTAGAAAGTGAAAAATCAGTATGACTTACTTTGCTGATAAATGAGAGCATGTCTATTAAAATTTCAACAGCATGGCCATTAGAACATGGATAACATGAGCTTTCAGCCCAAGGCTCTCATCAATAGCTGTTATACTGCAAAAGGTGCTGACTTGGATGGTGCCACTTTCAGTGGCCCACATTATGTTAACTAGAAATCTACACGATGTAAGATGATTTCACCCTTCAAGAAATCTGTTTCCCTCAATATAAATTGTAATTGGATAAAGTAAACTAGAAACCTACAAGCTGGTTTGTCACTCGTGCTACTGCTCTGTGGATGAAGCAACAGGCTGGTTATTGCTCTAATTTCTCCCAGAGAAGAAAACATTTGAACACAACAGAGCAAGCAGCTTAAACAAGCATGGATATAATGTAATTTTATTTATAGCTGCATGTGCAATGAGTAGGTTACCAGAAAAGAATGCAACGACACATTTGACAACTTCAGGATGATTAGCTCTATTTTGCGACTCAATTAGCATCCTCTTCACAAAGTCCCTGACCCTCTTACCCCTTACATCATCACTTCCAGAAAAAAATCTTTCCACATATTGTAGCTCTTTAATCAGTGTCTCCATCCTCCATTGCCGCACACATGTTTGGAATACTTCCTTCACAAAACCAAACATCTTTGATGGATGTCCACAGGCAGTACAGTGAAACTGCATCTCAGTAGAGCCATCTGTCCTTGAAGCACTTTGTCCCTTTCGAATAAGAGATTGGCGTAGGCCACAATCTGTGTGGCACCAATGAAGACATACATCGCAACCAACCCAACTACAAGTATTAGATGCCGAGTCAAACTTTGAGCAGACAATGCACATGCAAGAACTACAGAAACCAGTCTTCCTTTGACAGACTTTACAATCACAATCATCCACTGGCAGGATGCTTTGGCATGAGAGATTGCGACATTTCAAGTTCAGAAAAATGTCAACCAAATTAGATGTACAACATTACTACTTTTCTTTATAAAATATGGAAGGCCAGTCTTTATAGCAACAAGTATCTCCATCAACACCCGCGGACAAGTTCGCAATGTATCACTGTTCAAGTCAGATCTTTTCTTAAGTGCCTCCTGCAAAGCAATTATTTGTACTCTTCTATCTGGATCAACTATGATCTCAGAAATAGCCTTCCTCAAAAATGTTATAGAATTTTCTGTCATCTCTTGAAGCATCCTAACTGTGAGATGCAAAGGTTCTGAAATAACCTTGGAAATAATCGTCTCAATGACACCAGCGCCATTAATGACGATCTGTTCTCCCTCCTGCCTTCCACCACTTGTAAGGCTGCTGCTACTTTTCTCTCTTTTAAGCTGCTTTATGTGTCTACTATGTTCCAATCCAGAATTGTGAGAACCACTACTATGTGTTGGAGACAAAACTACTGGGATGTTTGTATGACTTCGGAGCCCATTGGATATCCCATTGTTATGCCTTTTTATCCCCGACAAAGTGTTAGTATCTGCCATATGGCCATTTTGGAGTACTCTCTGAAGCAGTGGGGCACTCCCCTTCTGTGTAGATTCACTAGACAACTGAACTTGCCTTCCTGTGCAATTGCTCATCTGATCAACCCCCACAAAGAAAGGTTTGCTACCTACTGAATGATCATGATTGTCTAATGACTGTTGGGTCACTGAACAAATAGGATTGTGACCAAGTGTTTGAGAACTGGTCATGGAAGCTGTGAACCCGTATGAATTTGTGTGGAAAGATGATGATGATGATAGCGACTGAGAGCATGCTGCATGGACTAGAGAAGCAGTTTTAGGAATTGAACACTTAAATTCAGAATTCTGTAAACAACCTGATAAGCTCAACGAAAGATCAAGTTTCCCTATCTTAATTGTGTCATTTTCCTGCTTTACAGAAGCAATTGGAGCAGATTTTGATGTTTCTGTTGGTTTCATGCCAAGCTGCATTGCTGAGTCAAGATCTCTTCCCACTAAACTTGAACGATCTACTTCAACTTTCTTACTAAGGACATCAAAAGCTATGCCATTTCCTTTATCTTCAGCCATCGACTCCCTTGTCATCAGATTTCCCCTAGCATCATCTGCCTTACTATTGCCAGCGTGTTTTTTCGTTGATCTAGGGAATATATGGGAACCATCAGCTTTGGCCTCAATATCAATTTCTTTTACTTGTTTCTCGACATTTTCATGCAAAACAGCTACCTCCTTTTCTCCTATCATGGTTTCCTCTGATGCACCTCCTTTTTCGCAAAGATTCATCTCAAGTGGTACCTCTTCTTCAGTCTGAAGTGCGGCATATTCTGTTGGTTTATCCTTCTCTCCAGTCACAGTTAATTTTTCAAATTCCTCGGCAGTCAGTAGAGAAGCTATCACCTCTCTCTGCAGCCCAGTAGGTGCATCGCTCTTGCCAGTTGTATTAACAATGTTGATGGTTCCTTCTAGCACAGCTGTTTTCTCGTGCATGGCTTCCCCCATCATATCAGATGAATTACTTTGTCCTGCTACACAAGTGGTATTGGCAGTTCCATCCATAGTCAACTCTCCTTCACGCATTGCTTCCTTTAACATACAAGAATAACTAGCCGGTTCCAGAGTATCAATATTATGTGCAGTTTCATCTAGTATTGTCATTTTTTCCTGTGGTGCCTCATGCAACAGATCAGAAGAAGTGCCAGTTTCAATTCTATCAACAGCATTGGCAGTTCCATCATGCTGCATAACTTCTTCCCGAAGAACTTCCTGCAGCATACCAGGTGCAGAACTCTTCCCGACCTTATCAACAGCATAGGCAGTACTGTCTAATGACAATGCCTCCTCCTGCAGCATTTCTTGCCGCATGATGGATGAAGTGCTCTTCCCAACATCAGCAGCAGCACTACCAGTTTTGTGTGCCAGCATCACTTCGTTCTGCATCGCCCCTTGACTAAAACTCGATGGAGAACTGTTTATGGCATCATTAATATCATTGACAATTCCTTCTCGTGTTGTTGCTCCTTCCTGAATAACCTCCTTCAAGATACTAGTGGAAGTGCTCTGCCCAACAAAATCAACAGAATTAGCGGTCTCTTCTTGCTGATTCACTTCCTCCTGCAACACTTCCTGCCGCATGGGTGAAGTGCTTAGCCCAAACTTATTAGCATCACCAGTAACCACATCTTGTGCTTGCACTTCATCTCCTCCACCGACTTCCTCTTCAACCTTCAACAAATACTTCTCACTCCCTTGGTCAATTGGCTTCCCTGCTTCTGCCAGCATACCATCACCAGTAACCACATCTTGTGCTTGCACTTCTCCTACACCGACTTCCTCTTCAACCTTAAACAAAGACTTCCCACTCCCTTGGTCAATTGGTTTCCCTGCTTCTACCACATCTTGTGCTTGCACTTCTTCTCCTACACCGACTTCCTCTTCAACCTTCAACAAAGACTTCCCACTCCCTTGGTCCATTGGTTTCCCTGCTTCTGCCAACGGACCATCGATTCTCCTGCCTTCCTCCTTGCCTGCATTGTAAGGGTCAGCTGCACCAGTTGCTCCCTTGCATTGAGCTCCCAAATCTGTTGGGGCCTCAGAGTCGAGCTTCTTCACCTTTCCTCGCTCCATTCCCTTCTCCCTAGCACGGCTTGGCTCAACCAGCTTCCGATTCTCCACAGCAGCAGGTCGGGCCTTGGGCTCACCATCTGGAGCGACCTCCCCTTCCTCCATCTCACTGACGCAGGCCGTCTGCTTCTTCAACTTTTCTGCTTTCGAGACCTCAAACCTCCTCCTCGGCTCGCTAGGCGACCGCGACCGCGATCGCTGCGGCTGCGCAGTCAGCGACGCCGCTCCCATCCTGGTGGTCGTGGGTGCCCTGTACTCGTCAAAACACTCCGCGTCCCTCCACCCGCTCCCCGAGCGGCGCCACGCCGAGCTGCCGTCACCGTCCCGCCGCGACCGGTCACGCTCCGACCGGAACCCCTTGGGGAACTCCCGACGGAACCCAGAGAAGCTCTCAGACCGGTGCATCGTGCGCTCCCCTCCATACTCGCAGGCGGCGGGGGGCCGCGGTCGTAGAACCTCCGCCGGTCTTCGTTGAGCCCGTCACCGTACGACCTCTGCCGCTTCATGCCGCCGCCGGAACCCCCGCACTCGGATTCACCGAGCAGGCCGCCGCCGCCGCGGTGGTGTGCTCAGGGGAGATAAGGAAAGCCAGGAGCAGCGCGCACGGAGGAGGAAGGCGTGCGCGAGATGGCTACCACTCTCGCTCCCATCCGCATCCGCTCCCGTCCCTCTCGTCGCCTCTAGCCGCCTCCGCTTCCTTCCGAGTCACTCCTGCTCTCGCTCGCTCCCGGCCACTGCCCTCGCAGTCAACCAACGGCCGTCGCCTGGATTTGGACCCGGGTCGGAGATTTTCCTCACCCCAGCCCACCGCGATATAAAAAAAAAACTGCACTGGGTTTGCTACGGCCGACGGCGGGTAGGAGCAGGGACACGCGGATCCTCGGTCCCAATGCCAGGCGGTCGGCCCGCCACTGACTTTTGGGCGTGCGGCTCGCCGGGGCCCGCCGTCATCGAGCGAGGCATGGCCGGCCCTGGTAGATGAGGTGGGGGACTGGGAGGTGGAGTCGTGGAGATGTGCCGTCTCCGTCAGTCCGTCCACTCCACGTGACGTGAGAGCCCCGGTGCGGACTGGCAAAGGCGCAGGTCGCGGATCCGGCGCGGCCTGGCCGAACAGGCGGCACGGGCTCGTGGCCGCGGCTGCGCGGCGCGTGGCGGGAGGACAGGAGCGTGGCCGCGCACGATAGGTGGCGGTGGTGATGGGTGTGGAATGCGCGGATGGGGGTTGGTGGTGGATGACGGGTGAGTGGGGTCTGGTGTGGGATGCGGCGGGGAGCTGAGTTGATGGCTCGTGGGTGGGGGAGGGGTGGGTCAGCTTTTTGACTGCTGCTTCCCTAGGTCGGAGAGAAGAGGAATCACCCGCTTGGACCTTTTTGACCTCCACGCATGCGGGCCCGTCACGGCGTCATCCGGCACTCCTCCACCACCGGCCCATGAAAAGCCCACTTGCGCGTTACCCGTTTTGAAATGGAAAAAGTCCATCTTACATCCCTCATCTGTAAGCGAAGTTTGGTTTGGCTTCCCCCATTTTGAATACCGGATAAGCGACCTCCCCTATCTTACAAACCGGTCACTTTTCCTTCCTCGCTAGTTTTGACCGTTGACTTGCCACGTCGCTGCAACATCGGTTTCTGACATGTGGGTCCTGCTTGTACGGTTTCAAAGTGATAGACCTCGCGGCGCTCGAGCTCGCACTCCTCCTCCGGTGATGGCACCTTCTCCTCCTCGCACTGTTCAACAGCAGCAGTGCCGGCGGCGGGCGGCAGAGTAGACTAATGATCTCGGCGTCGGAGAACCCGCCGACGTCGCCGCTGTCGAAGCTGAGGCTCTCGGTGCACGCGCCCACCGCTCGTCGGAGCATCATGTCCTCCGCTACACCCAAACAGTTCCTGTCTCTTATACACATCTTCTCCATGATCAATCACTAATTTTGATGCTGTAATTGTCTATAGGGTTATACTTAAAATTGTTGTTAGATTATTATGCAGTTTGCAGGCTGTACTTGTAATATATTTACTCCAATAAAACTCCAGCTGTTACTGTTGCTTGTGTGATTCTACAGGATGAAAGAAAAAGAAGTCCCAGTTCCTACTGAAAAAAGCCTTCCCGGAAATCAAAATGGACGGTTTCCATGCCAATTTTAGTCTTCCCACCATGAACACGCAGCTACTCCGTATAGAACACAATCTGAAGAACATGGAAACTTGCAGAAGCTGGAACAAAATTGCATATACGTAGTACTAGTTGGTACTAGCAAAAAAGAAACATTAACGTTAAATACATATCTGACCTATTCCTCGGCACTGTACTCCGGCCTTCAGGCAAATTAACTCCGTCTCAGGCTCTCAGCTCACCTACTGGCTACTTAATTACTACCGATCTGACGAGAAGTCAGGCCTCGTTACTCATCAGTGGGTCATGGATTATTATTATTTATTACTATATGTTTATCGAATGCTACTGGGGATGCCAAACTGAAAGAGTTCTTCTCTCTTCCGCTCACGCCTGAATCCTTCACAGCTTCACTGCAGCAGCCCATCACTCACTCAGGTTTCAGTCTCAGCAGACCACAACACACCCATGCCATGCTCCTCCCTCGCTAGTTTTGACCGTTGACTTGCCACGTCGCTGCAACATCGGTTTCTGACATGTGGGTCCTGCTTGTACGGTTTCAAAGTGATAGACCTCGCGGCGCTCGAGCTCGCACTCCTCCTCCGGTGATGGCACCTTCTCCTCCTCGCACTGTTCAACAGCAGCAGTGCCGGCGGCGGGCGGCAGAGTAGACTAATGATCTCGGCGTCGGAGAACCCGCCGACGTCGCCGCTGTCGAAGCTGAGGCTCTCGGTGCACGCGCCCACCGCTCGTCGGAGCATCATGTCCTCCGCTCCGCTCCGCCCTCCCACCGCCCGCCGGCGCCTTGTGTGAACGCAGCGAGGTGTGGTGGGGATGATGGGGGAGTAGGGCCCACATGTCACAAACTGACGTGGCAGTGACGTGGCATGTCAACGGTCAAAATCGGGGTCTAAAACCAGTAAGGGAGGAAAAGTAACCAGTTTTATAAGATGGGAGAGGTCGCTTACCCGGTATTCAAAATGGTGGAGTCAAACCAAACTTCGATTACAGATGAGGGAGCCAAGATAGACTTTTTCCTTTTGAAATTACAGCCCAATTATATTCTCGCCCTACGACAAAATACTGCGTGCCTCCAACCCTGTTATTCTTGCAATTTGCAAATGTTTCTTTCGTGTGAAACGCTTGCAATCGTTGATATAGACATTTTCCATTCACAAAACAGTTCTTGATATTTTTGCGCCACCGTTTTCTAGTTATTTCCATTGGATTTACCTTGTAGAAAACAACAAGGACGTCTTATCTCGACCATTTCCATGATCTTGAAAGGGGAAAAAAACTTAACGACGAAATGTTGCGTACGTCCGACCAAATTTCATACCTGGAAGCGGGTATCACACGACCATTATACAGTGTAAGCTTGCTTGGGGGCTGGGGGGCAACAGCCAGCTGCATGCCCACATGTCACTTTCATTTTTTCTCCTCCTCTCATAGTCTGCCTCTACTTATCCACTCTTCTTGGAAAGATCAGCAGACCCCCATCTCCAACCCACAAGCTACTAGATCTGATCGATCGTCCATGCATGGCATCTCTTGCCATGCTTACCATCAAAGCCAGTCCACATGTCGGGCGAGGTAGCAGGCCACGACCTGGCATCGCCGTGTCCAGGTCGAGATCCTACTTCCTCTGCCAAAGCCGCCTCCCGTCGGAGCCGCCGGCCAGCGGCGGTGGAGGAGGAGGAGGAGGCGGGAAGAAGGGCCCTTGGTGGGCCGCCACGGCGGAGAGGCTGCGCGGCGACGTGGTGAAGGCGGGGATGGCGGCGCGGGAGAGCCTGAGCCCCAAGCAGAAGGGCGACTGGAAGGACGTCACGCTCATGAGCTTCTCCTTCGCCGTGTACGTGTACATCTCCCAGAAGCTCGTGTGCACGTACTGCGCCTGGCTCTCCATGATCAATCACTAATTTTGATTCTGTAATTGTCTATAGGGTTATACTTAAGATTGTTGTTAGATTCATTATGCAGTTTGCAGGCTGTACTTGTAATATATTTACTCCAATAAAACTCCAGCTGTTACTGTTGCTTGTGTGATTCTACAGGATGAAAGAAAAAGAAGTCCCAGTTCCTACTGAAAAAAGCCTTCCCGGAAATCAAAATGGACGGTTTCCATGCCAATTTTAGTCTTCCCACCATGAACACGCAGCTACTCCGTATAGAACACAATCTGAAGAACATGGAAACTTGCAGAAGCTGGAACAAAATTGCATATACGTAGTACTAGTTGGTACTAGCAAAAAAGAAGCATTAACGTTAAATACATATCTGACCTATTCCTCGGCACTGTACTCCGGCCTCCAGGCAAATTAACTCCGTCTCAGGCTCTCAACTCACCTACTGGCTACTTAATTACTACCGATCCGACGAGAAGTCAGGCCTCGTTACTCATCAGTGGGTCATGGATTATTATTATTTATTACTATATGTTTATCGAATGCTACTGGGGATGCCAAACTGAAAGAGTTCTTCTCTCTTCCGCTCACGCCTGAATCCTTCACAGCTTCACTGCAGCAGCCCATCACTCACTCAGGTTTCAGTCTCAGCAGACCACAACACACCCATGCCATGCTCCTCAGTCCTCACCGCTGCCGGGGCAAGCTGATGTTGCCGATCTCCTGGAACGGGGAGCGCTTTGGGATCACGCTGCTGGGCGAATGCTTCACGCGGCAGATGAGGACGTGCTTCTTCTCCTCCTTGCCGCATTCCTGCGATCGTTGGGGCTGATTAGGCTTTGCTCTTGGGTTCTCCATTTTGCACGCTTCTGACCATCGATCTTGGCTAGGAATAGCAGCTGGGGTTGGGAAGTGGGCTTTGAACGTGTGTAGCTTGCTTTGGAGCTCTGAGATCTTCCTCTGCAGCTCTTCCACGCGCTGTTCAGACACTTGTGCCCGGTTTTTCCACTCCAGTATCTGGCACACGTTGAAACTTAAGATTAGATTGACTAACTCACTGACTGGCATTGACAAAAGCATGAAGCAGTATTAAATTATGGATCCTGGAGCACAGATGCATAATAAAGAACTCAGTATTGAAAATATTCAGATATTCAGTGTTCAGTATTTCAGTCACACAACAACAGAAATGGAATGTTTAACAAACTATGAAACCAGAGGATTAAGCAGTCATTGACTCCAGGTCAACATTGTATGCCAGTAAAAATACACAAACAAGTATAGTATTATGTCAGACTGTCAGTAATGATAAACCGCAAGTAAAGTAGAAAACACATCCTTTTATCACTTAAAAGAAATGGTAGTTGGACTTTCCAAATTTTGACTATGTATTCATAACTGACGTATTTGAGATATGAAAACTGTATCACTAGACTGGTTGTCAATTGTAGATCCAATAATTGTGTTTTATCAATTTCTATTAATAGATCTATAAAAGTGGCCAGATTCATATCTCACAACCCTTAAAATGTCAATAGCACTAAATGAAAAGAAGACCAAATAGAGTGGTTCAGCAATTACTCTGGAGTAAGAACTAAGATACCAAATGCAGTAAAATTTTAAGTGCCTAAAATAGATCCTTTTGTAAAGCAACCTACTGTACAGTAGTATGGGGTACTACAGCACTTAATGTTCAGAGAACATATCTTTGAAAATTAAATGGAATGAATAAGTGCTCTCTAATCATTCAGTACAGCCTCCACTATGCAATTGCTTCAACATGATGCAAAGAGAACACCAAAATACTCCATTCAAATCGTTTTACTCAGAACTACGCACATTGCTTGGTACATTCACATTAGACATGAATCACTTTAATTGCTAGTGCATGAGAATAGCTAGGACCTCTACTTACTTGAGAATTCAAGGAGCGCAGACTGATGTCACAAGCCATTGCACGATGCTGCCATGTATCCCTGGAAGACTGCAGCTCTTGCATCTCCAACCTGACCTGCTCCAGCATATCTTGCATCTCTGTCCATTGCTCTGATTCCGCCTTTACTTGCTCCATTATCTTCCACACAATCTCCCTGCAGTCGCAGCAGCTTCCAGAGCTCACCAATTTGCATTCTTCAGCCATAGTCTGTTTGGAAAAATAAACAGTTACTACTAAAAGTTTCTGCTGGCAACATTGAATAGATTCATCATGAGTTGAATTTAGCCTGAACAAAACAAGTGATTAGTGCACAACAAATCTATGCTAGAAACATCCTGTGCTGCCGTGCTGGGCATAGAGGCTGGATGCAGAGACGGGTGAACGCCATAAAAGTTTACCCAGTATGTGTCGACCAGATTCGAAAGCATTGCTATTCCTTCAAATTGAAGCCTACGTACCAATTGCTTCAGATTTCAATGCATTGCCTTTTCAACTGGCTATCCTATCAATGTACAGTACCGGTTTGCCATTCAGAATTGGAACCCCAACCAACTTGAGTCAATGCATTCAGAGCAAGCATATGCACATCAGCTGATGATCAGAAATGGTCCAGTTGATACACGAACTAGCCGATGCGAAAGCAACTCAACAAGCACATGCCCTGGTCCCTAGGCCTGGCCCAGATCTATTGCACTTGCCAGGAATGAAAAGCTTTGCTTTCTCGTTGTGGGGGCAATATCTCCTATGCTAAGGTCATACTTGGGCTAGATACATCATGTGGCGGCTTGTGAGTTCAAAGCTACATGTATACGCCTTTGCCAAAGCGGTTACCTCCGTTCCTGCTATGGCACGTGCTTGTTTGTCTTAGCTGAAGTTCACCTCCTCTTCAGTTTCAAATTTGCACATTGAATTTTCGCATGCGTTCAAACGTCCCGGCAGCCATGCTTGAGGCACAAGTGACTGCATTTGTTGGACGAGATGCAGATGCAGCCATGAACGCCATACAGACAAGACATGCACATGCAGTGCCAAGTTCAGACGCCGTCTAGAAATTAGCGGCCACGATTACAAAACAATTTGAAGATGTGCAAGTGCAACCAAAGCCTCTCACGGGCCCACGTCTCGCATTAACAGTAACAACAAACAGAACTAACGAAAAGCTCCAACTCCTTTGGCTCCCAGGACCACTGACCACCTGCGCCGAGGAGGCAACGTCGCTGACAGTCTGGGCCGCCTCGCAATCATTGACGGTTCAAATCAGGGAAACACATGCTAAAGCTATCTTTTGAACGCCACTCCCCCTCGACTACGAGTAGCAGAGAGGTGAAACAAAAGATAATAAAAAGCCTAAACTAAAAGTCCCAAGGGCCAAGGGCCCAAGGCTCGCGCACAAGTTGGAAATCAGTTCCATTTTAAATTTTCGTCTCGAGCTTTCTCCAGTCCCGGTCTTGCCTGGCTGACTGCCGTACTGTTCAAGGGGGGCATCTTGTGTGTTTTTTGGTGCCGATAGCATCGTGCCAATCCATAGATCCCTGTGGCCCCATGGGATCATCGGCCAATTACTCATCTCCCTACAAACCCAGTGCAGATCGAGCCCTGTACGAGTGATCCCCACGCCACAGCAACGACTTGCACCCGGTGCGCGCTGTAGGCGATTTCAAAACTCGCCAATGCTCAATGCTCACCCAGGATGAGACAAAAACCGACCTAATCGCGAGTTGGTAATGGCGTCAAGTGGAGTGGAGTCGCTGACCCAGAAGTGCTCCCAGGTCAACGACATTCGGGTGCCCAAGGCTAAACAGCGAATCGCTCGGTGCTAAATCATGCATGCTTCTCGAGGACGCGAGGAATATCGAAGCTGGAGTAATGAACAAACTAATCGGCATGTTATGAACAGTGACGGGGGCAGATTTGAATTGTATACCTTGGGCGGCTGGTGATGCTGACGACTCTCCGCCGCCACGGCGTGGTGGCGGCTGCGGCCGTGCGGGGCGGCGTCGAGGCCCGACGGCGCGTTGCCGCCGTTGCTCGCGGTGCTTCCTCCGCTCCAGCTCCTCTGGCTGCTCGCGCTCGCCTTTCGGCTGTGACGGTTGCCGCATTTCCTCGACTGGCAGCCGGCGTTGTCGCCGGCGGCGACGGCTTCCAGGCGCCGGCTGTACTCCGCCATCCGCTCGCGCATGCCCTTTGACATCCCCTCCATCTTCATCCTCAGCATTTCCACCTTCAGTCGTATGGAGATTGCACCAATGCACGTTTAGCAATCGACAAAGAGATTGAAACAGCATCATCATATCAAGCTTTATGTGTTAATATCCGGATGCATTAATTACATCGGAGGTGTTGGCGCTGTGGACGCGCTCATCGTCGTCGCTGTGCTCGGCCGGTGGCGGCGGCGGCGGCGCGGCGACGGGCAGGGCGATCTCGGGGATGTCCTTGACGCAGGGCTCGGCGTCGGCCGGCGGCATCTTCTCGAGGCGCCGGCGGAGCGATGACGCCTGCCGATCGAAGTTCCGGCCGTGGCTCCGCTGCAGCTCCCGCGTCCCGCTCATCGCCCTCCTCCCGCTCTCCTTCTCCACCCGCAGCTCCTCCATCATCTCCTCCAGGTCCTCGATCCCCTCGTCCAGCGCCGCCGCCACGCCGACGTCGCCCTTCCCGTCGATCTTCTTCCTCCCCTGTCGTCGCGTCCATCGAAGACATCATCAGGCCGGTGCAACTTACAGTAACGTACTACTCTGAGAATGATGGGGGTGGAAACTGGATTGTGTCGCGACGGGGGTATTACCGATACGAGCGTCTCGACGGCGGACTTGAGCGCAGCCTCCATCTGGCCGCGGTGGCGGTCGAGCTTGCGGAGCGCGACCTCCCGCTCCATCCGGAGGAAGTTGCACTCGGCGCGGAGGATCTCCGCCTGGAACCGCCACTTCTCCTCCTGCTCCCCGTCGTCGTCCTCCCGCGACGACCGTTCCGGCGCCAGCGCCGGCGGCGACGCCGGCGCGGAGTCCAGCCCGCGCACGCGCCGCTCCATCTCGAACAGCGCGCCGAGGTTGACGGGCCTCGGCGGCGGCGGCGGCGGCGCGGGCGTGCGCGCGCCGCGGCCCGGCTGGGCCTCCCGCCGCCCCCGACCGCCTCGCCAGGTTGAGGTTGATGATCCTCGGCGTCGCCGCCGCGTGCTGGCCCTTGGCCGCCCGCCGCGCGGACATCGAGGCCGCGCCGCTCCGGGCAAGGCAGATCGGGTTGCCCCTGCTTCCAACCGGACCGGAGGAGGAGAAAGGGGTGGCCGGAGAAGGGTGGACGATGCCGACGTGGGTGGGGTGGGGTGAGGCGGCAACGGTCGGGTGCTTTTGGTGCTGCGGGTCTGTGGAAGGTGTTGGTCGGAGGGAGAAGGCGTTGGGGAGGAAAAAGCGAAGGCCGGGTGCACGACAAGGGCAAGGGAGGCGGTGTTTCTCGTTTTCCGTGGAAAGCCCACGATTTGAAAGGATCTTCCCGGCGAAAATGACCGGATTGCCCCACGCCCGGCTTGGCCTGGAGAGCCCGTCCGATTCGGCAGCAGCCTGCCCAGCAGCGCAACGATTGAGCAATGACTACCGGGTGATGGGATGGGCATGGAGCGGACAAGCGGATGATGCAGTTGATAGATGGATGCGTGCGTTCCCGGTGCCCGTGGCGAGGACGCTGGGACGTGGGTTGCAGCGGGTGAACATTTGGCGTTGCCGCAGGCGCAACTGCAAGTGGCCCATGCTACGAGAAAGCAGCCAGCCAACCGTGCAGCATCTTTACCATTTTGAAACAAGTCCCTGTCTGCGCTCGAAAAGTATCGCTCTGTTCCAGCATCGTGGCGACGCTGACGGTGCATCGTGCGAATTGGGAACAGTGGACGTTGTATAAAGTTGGAAATCAGTTCCATTTTAAATTTTCGTCTCGAGCTTTCTCCAGTCCCGGTCTTGCCTGGCTGACTGCCGTACTGTTCAAGGGGGGCATCTTGTGTGTTTTTTGTCTTCTGAAAATTCAAGCCGTGCTATTTTGATTCAACGATCGAGAACCAACATTATTTGCCCCTTTTTCAGTGACTTGAAACCTGCTGCGATGACCCCATATTCCAAAGAATATGGACAGCTTTTTTTTTTTGGCAGAAAGCATGTACGACAACCTTGTTGGCCATGTTTAATTGTTATCTAGGGTTCTCGCTAAACCATGGTTTGGCCGTGTTGGTGTAACCATCATCTTCACCTTCCTCTTAAGCAGTCAAATCACCTTTCATTAAGCACCAGCGTAAAATTGAAATCTATTGGTGCTTAAATAGGCTGGACATTAGCACACCTTAAGTTGCATACGACATTGGTGAAAAAAAACTAAACATGGCTTGTTTGTCGGTGGTTTGGACTGGTTTCTCTCAACGTGGAACCAAACAAGTCCTTTTTTCTCCATCATGCATCCTCTGGATTCCTTCACAAATCTCATTTCGAACGGTTTGGTGAAACATTTTTCCTGCACAACTGTCATACATATACTAGCATTTTGTTGCATCCCGTTGTATGCACGCCTGCGAGTCAACGAGCAGCTGCTAGCGGCCTACTACTAGCTTAGAACCATTTAGCCCCCGCACGGACGCGCGCATCCACAGAGGCACAGAACGCAGTGCAGAGCAATTTACTACGTACTATATAAACAGAGTACAAACAAGAATGACATTTATTTACTCCACTGGTCTCGTGGTAAGCCAGCACCACATATGCAGCGATCGCACGGCACGTAAAAGGCACGCAGCTCGCACTACTGCACATTCATTCACCTCTTGTCCGTGCCACGGCCGAGATGGTCAGATGGAAAAAGGAACGTCCATCCCAGCCAGCCTAGCTGTGGCCGGATCAGTAGATGAGTAGACCCCCCTGGACCCTGGTAGGTCTGCCGCTGCCGGTGGCGGTACACGTACGGCGCGCCACTCATCGTCTCATCCCATCGGAGTATTACTTTGGCCGTGTTTAGATCCCAAAATTCAACTCCCAAATTCATTATGCAAAAAAAAAATTCTCCATCACATTAAAATATCATAACATGCATGGAGTACTAAATATATATAAAATTAAAAACTAATTGTACAGTTTTGTTGTACTCCGCGAGACGAACATTTTGAGCCTAATTAATCAATTTTTAGACAATTTTTCACACAAACAAACGAAATGCTACAGTGGCGCACGATTCCCAAAAGTCCCAAATTGGGTGTGCCAATTTGGCATCTAAACACGACCTTTGAGGCCTGATCGTTGGTATAGATGGCCGTTTGGCCCGCGGCCCATGGGCCGGCCCATGGCACGAAATTTTGGCCCGGTCCCGGCACGTCCCGGCACGTCCTTCGGGCCGGGCCTGGGTCGCTGCGCCAGCCCATGGGCCGGCACGGGCACGGCACGATTAAGGGTTGGCCCGATGAGGCACGATGGAAAGCACGTTTAGCACGTTTAATTGCATTTTGTATATGTGTTTGTATGTCAAAATATAACTTAATATGTATGTTTATATGTTCAATATCTTTTAATATATATGTTTATACATTTATTTGTACAATACGGATAATTTTTTGTCTTCAAAAATTTAATTTGATGAATATTTTTTTTAAGTTGAACCGGGCTAGAATGGGCACGATGGGCCTTCATAGGCACGACGGGCCAACGGGCCGGCCCGGCACGGCTAAACAGCCTGTGGGCCGGGCTTGGGCCGAAGCATCGGCCCGTGGGCCGGGCCGGCCCGGCACGGCAGGGTGGCGGGCCGATCCGTGCCCGTGCCGGACCGGGCCGGGCCGGCCCGTTGGCCATCTATATTCGTCGGTGACGGAAGTGATGATGACCCGACGCCTAGAACAGGAAGCCTACTACCCCGCGCTACCGTCCGTGCACGGCGCCGCAGCTGCGCCTGCGCGCTCGGTGCGTTTCTCCGCCTGCACCGCGCCCGGCACCGCACGAGCGTGATGGCGGCGGCCCGGCCGGCGACCGTGCGCAACAACTTCCCCTGCGCCGGGGCGGGGCCGCGCCATGTCACGCGGCCACGGGGGTCGGGTCAGCACAACCCGCAGTAACTTTCTTGGCCCGCACCGCGGCTACGTGGCGGCGGCGGTCAGGGCCCCCGTGACCCCGCGCCTGCGCGCGCCATGCGGGAGCGGCAGCAGGACGCAGGAGAGGAGAGCCCCTGCAAAGGCAGCGCCTGCCTGCGGTTACTCGGGCGTGTGTGGGGTGCGACTGGGACCCCGCACAAATTTTAAACCCGAGACCCCCAACGCCACACGGTACATACGTTGCACAAGCCGGGTCCGGGTCGTAGTTAGATCACCGTGGCCGTTCCGTTTTGTTAACCGCGCGGCGCGGGCAGGCACTAGCCACGCACGGCTCACACCCCCGGCTGCGGCTTGCCTGTCCCCTTTGCGGTGTTCCCATCCGTGTCCCGCCCACGTGAAAGCCACCCATTTGCTCCCTTCAGAAGGTTAGGCCCACTATTTTTTCCATCCACGGAAATAACGGAGCATCCCCTCCCGTCCTATCCCGCGCGCCTCTTTCCGTCCATTCCCTCTCCACACGAGAAAACGGAGGCCGTCGGCCAGGGCCAGCTCTGATCGAGGCTGCCGGCCGGCCTCGCGCTGGTGGTGACGTCCCATCTCGAGGGCACCATCTCTTCTTCTTCCTAATCTTGTCCTTGCTGCCCGGCCAACAGCCTTTATCTGCCGGCCTCTTCCTCGAGGGGCTTCGATCGTGTGCTAGCAGCAGCAGCAGCGTGCGTTGGTGTTCGATCTTGCAGAGGCCGGCTCCATACCGCCCACCACAAAAAAAAAACACCGCACGGTACTACTACGTTGCACAAGCCGGGTCCGGGTCGTAGTTAACCGCGGGCAGGCACGAGTCAGGCACGGCTCATCACCCCGTTCCCTCGTTCCGCGTTGCCCCCGTTGCCTCGGGCAGTGCCGGCTTGCTTCCGGCGCCGCGACCGCGAGTGACACGCGGGACCGTGTCGTCTCGGCGCGCGGGCGGGCGCGGCGAAGCGCAACGCTGGCCGGTTTCAAACCGCGCGACGGCCGCGGACGTGGCACCGGGCTTTCCCTTGCTTCGTCCCCCTCGGGGAGCTGCGCCCGCGAGCGTGTGCCCGCAGGGCCGGTCCTGAGGGGGGGCGGGAGGGGCGGCCGCCCCGGGCCCCCGAATGCAAGGGGGCCCTCCTCTGATGTGTATACACTGCGTATATTATGCAATGCTGACGCATCGTAGTATGTTACTCACATTCGGTCAGAGAACGGAGAGGAAAAAGAAAAAATTCATGAGTCTGATACTGACACGCGACTCCCACTCGCTGTGTCCATCGCCTGGAGTTTGGAACTCCAGTCCTTGCAAGCCCGATCCTATTTTTCAGCACAGATTGATTTCACCGTAAGTCCACACAGGCAAAGACTTTGCCCGAAAATACGTTGTTTTAATTATGCCAAGACAAAGACGCCGCCGGAGAATACGATGTTTTAGGTTCACTATAAATTATTGATTTGATGTTTGAACAGTGACGGGGGCAGATTTGAATTGTATACCTTGGGCGGCTGGTGATGCTGACGACTCTCCGCCGCCACGGCGTGGTGGCGGCTGCGGCCGTGCGGGGCGGCGTCGAGGCCCGACGGCGCGTTGCCGCCGTTGCTCGCGGTGCTTCCTCCGCTCCAGCTCCTCTGGCTGCTCGCGCTCGCCTTTCGGCTGTGACGGTTGCCGCATTTCCTCGACTGGCAGCCGGATACTGATACGCGACTCCCACTCGCTGTGTCCATCGCCTGGAGTTTGGAACTCCAGTCCTTGCAAGCCCGATCCTATTTTTCAGCACAGATTGATTTCACCGTGAGTCCACACAGGCAAAGACTTTGCCCGAAAATACGTTGTTTTAATTATGCCAAGACAAAGACGCCGCCGGAGAATACGATGTTTTAGGTTCGCTATAAATTATTGATTTGATGTTTGGTTCATGGATGATGATCAAAAGTGTGTGCTGCTTGCAGTAAGCTATCGATAATCATTCGATTGAACATGGAACGAGGATATATAATATTGGGATTTGCGAGTTCTAAGTGATAATTGATAATATTTGTTTGACCTGATCCTATATCTATGTAGTTTTGCACTAGTTTTTTTCATTACTAATTGTTTTTCAACTTTCCGCACCGTCATGTCATGCATAAAGTATTCATCAGGCAATGAGACAAAAAGGGAAAATTTATTGGATCCGATTGATACTTTTGGAAGAAAAATTTCAAAATTATCAATATGAACTTTTTTTATTCATCTTAATTGATTATTGACAACATGATACAATAATAGTAGTGATAACATTTATATATTATCGCTCTTGTTATTATTGTTATTGGTGATATAGGGCCTCGCTTTTTGTTCCGCCCCGGGCCCCGGAAATCTCAGGACCGGCCCTGGTGTGCCCTGGTGAGTGGTGTGGTGGCTAGGGCTGGCCGGGAACGGAGCCAGTTCGTTTGGTTGGCCGGAGCCTGGCGGCGGCGAGCACCGAGCAGGCAAGCCGGTTTTGAATTGGCGGCCAGGGCCAGGGCCAGGGGAAGGGATGTGACAGCAACAGCCAACAGCAAGGCTGCGGCCTGCGGCAGCCCTGCCCTGACTGCTGCACAGCGCAGGGCTGCGAGGGCAGGGGGTCCGTTAATTGTACGCCAGCGACAGGGCGGCATACGGCCAGCCATGCATGCCGCAGAGGCAGATCGAGCAGCCAGGCACGGGGTTCGTTCAAGCCCAAATTTGAAGTTGTACTCCGTGCATCGAGCAGAGCCGCCGTCACCTAGCTCGTCGGCTGCTTGCTTGGTGCCTCTGCCTGCCACGACAAGCCCAGGCGGCGGGTTGGATTCGGCGGTAGATCCTAGTGTTTCGTCGTTCACCACTACCGAATACTCCTAGGTCACGTGTCATTTGTGCCTTCTGCCTACTGGGTACGTACTACTGTATGCTGCTATGCGTCGGGAGCAAAATTGTCGTGGCTTCTAGCGGTAGTTCTTCACCTTCGTATCCTGGAACGCAATATTCAGGATAGTGCAGTGGGCAGTTTTTTTCTTATAGAATACATTTTTGAACAAGAAAATTTGACAGACCACAACAGAGCTAGTGCAGCGTACTAGCCTTCTTGTCGCTCGTACAGCTGAATAGTCTGCATTCGGGTATGTGTTTGTACGCGTTCGTTCGATATTCAAACCGGTATACACGTCCATCCAGTCATCCACATGTTAAAAGAGCAAATAACCAACGGGCCACCTTCAAAGACACTGTTGGGTGCAGCCCATTTCGATAGCAGGATCTTACATCGCCTCTGGACTTCTGGAGTCTGGAGAACACTACAAACATCTCGTGAAGATATAGGATGACTGCAAAGAACTCGGGCATCACACTTTGTTCTGTTCACAGCACAGGTGGCTTGAAGGAGATTTTACACAAGATTTGTGTGTTTTTTTTTTGTACCACACACAAAATTGCCACAAAGATGGCGCGGCAATATTGCTACGCCCAGGGATTTCTAGTATAGGATTTTAAACGAGAACTTCAACCTCATATTGAGCAGTAGAGACTATATAACAATCTATGGTTCCTCTCGGTCAAGAGTATATATACTTGTTTTAAAATCCCGCGTTTTAAATTCATGCAGGATCTGAGTTGTTTCGTCCTTCACTCGTGCGTTTTTCCTACTTCTGCTATCGTAAAGTGCTCGGAATATGTGTATACTACAACATGATGTGCCTACTCGTAATGTACTACATTTCCGCACTGCAAAAAGGGAAGTTATACCCTAATTGTACAACCGTGGCCTTCGTGTAAGAACATGTAGCGTATCTTCCTTCTCCAACCAAGTAAATATCCTGCATCTGTATACCATCACAATGGACAGCTTCGCTGCAACTAAAACTGATGGCAACTTTTGAAGCACTGGTTCCATATATGTTTCGGTAATGTATATTACGTACAACAACAGCTGATCCCTAAACGAGACAAAGTAGAAAACATCAGATTTTTTCTTAGTTTTGTAGAAATCGGAAGTAAAAAAGAAATATAGAGCTATTGTAGGGGACAACACCTGTTCATGACATGGTTTCTTAGAGTCACAGTAATTCTGATCGATAATTATCGGGTTAGTAACATTATGCATTGATATATCTTGAAAAGTAATTCTTTCAGCATAGCCACCCGCGAGCAGTAGCCGGGTCAGATTTAACTGGGATCCGGCCGTCGGCCGTCCTGTCCCGTCCTCGAACTACCGATGAACTGACGAAAGTCCATGCCTTCGAGAAGGAGCCACCTCTCGTCGTCCGATCCGATCCGTCGCGCCGCCGCCGTTCAGTGGCTCAGCCAGTCAGACGCTGGGCTGGGTAATCCTGACCAACCAAGCTTTCCCTCGTTTTTCTAGTGCGCAGACCGGAGCAAGGATCCCCCACGTCACCAGGGAGCTGCGGGGGGCCGGGGCCTGAGCCTGACCTCGTGGCGTCATCCAGGACAAGCGGGCTTACGTCGACGACGTACACAGGCTGTGCGTGCGATCTCCAGATAGAAAGGGAGGCTGGGAGAATAGGAAAATTCGCCTCCTCGGCCAATGAATGGTCGTACAGCCGCGCCGCGAGCACTCTCTTCTCTTGGAAAGCGATCGATTTCCACGCACGTCTACGTCCCCGATCCCAATCCAAGGAAGGCAGCTAGCTGTGCGTGCGACCTGCGATGGCGGATCACGCAATCATCGGAGCGCGCGTGTGGTTCCGTTTCCAGATCCAAGACGAACCAATCCGACGAACTTTCCTTCGTTCCCCGGCGGCGTGGCGACCAGCCAGCGGTGACGGTCTGCAGGAAAAATTGCGCAAATATCATATAGTAGTTTTCCTACGGCCGAACTGCTTGCCCTTTCGGTAGCATGCTTCAGTTGGGTATCGGGACCAATGCAGGCAGTCACCCGCCGTGCAGGTTCTTCCTCGAAGTTCCTCTGTTGGTTGATTGCAATCCAGAACCGAGAAGGTTCGTTGGCAGCTCCAGTTTTCCACACCTATGCTAGAAAGCATCTCTCATCAATCGAGCTGTAGCTACGGATCGAGCTCCCTTTTCGAAAGGTACAGGAAAAGGCGAGGCGCCACCAACAGTAGCACGGATATAAGGGCGTCCGCAATGGACGGTCCTGTACGGGTTTCATAGGTTTCTCTCTCCTATGGAACCAGGTTCTTACCATTGTGAGGCTGATTCTATAAGGAACCCGCTCCCATGCATGGAACCAGGTCCTATAGAATAAAGTGGGAGAGAGAAAGAGAGAGGGTGGAGACGTGGGACCCGTTTATAGATCCACCCCTAGTTCTATACATTGCTGGTAATATATCAGTAGACATCAAATCATTGTGAGATCTATCTATAGAACCAGGGGCGTTCCTGTACATTGGAGATGTACTAACTACGCCACTGGGGCCAGGGGGAGGGATGTGACAGCAACAGCCAACAGCAAGGCTGCGGCAGCCCTGCACTGACTGCTGCACAGCGCAGGGCTGCGAGGGCAGGGGGTCCGTTAATTGTACGCCAGCGACAGGGCGGCATACGGCCAGCCATGCATGCCGCAGAGGCAGATCGAGCAGCCAGGCACGGGGTTCGTTCAAGCCCAAATTTGAAGTTGTACTCCGTGCATCGAGCAGAGCCGCCGTCACCTAGCTCGTCGGCTGCTTGCTTGGTGCCTCTGCCTGCCACGACAAGCCCAGGCGGCGGGTTGGATTCGGCGGTAGATCCTAGTGTTTCGTCGTTCACCACTACCGAATACTCCTAGGTCACGTGTCATTTGTGCCTTCTGCCTACTGGGTACGTACTACTGTATGCTGCTATGCGTCGGGAGCAAAATTGTCGTGGCTTCTAGCGGTAGTTCTTCACCTTCGTATCCTGGAACGCAATATTCAGGATAGTGCAGTGGGCAGTTTTTTTCTTATAGAATACATTTTTGAACAAGAAAATTTGACAGACCACAACAGAGCTAGTGCAGCGTACTAGCCTTCTTGTCGCTCGTACAGCTGAATAGTCTGCATTCGGGTATGTGTTTGTACGCGTTCGTTCGATATTCAAACCGGTATACACGTCCATCCAGTCATCCACATGTTAAAAGAGCAAATAACCAACGGGCCACCTTCAAAGACACTGTTGGGTGCAGCCCATTTCGATAGCAGGATCTTACATCGCCTCTGGACTTCTGGAGTCTGGAGAACACTACAAACATCTCGTGAAGATATAGGATGACTGCAAAGAACTCGGGCATCACACTTTGTTCTGTTCACAGCACAGGTGGCTTGAAGGAGATTTTACACAAGATTTGTGTGTTTTTTTCTTTGTACCCACACAAAAATTGCCACAAAGATGGCGCGGCAATATTGCTACGCCCAGGGATTTCTAGTATAGGATTTTAAACGAGAACTTCAACCTCATATTGAGCAGTAGAGACTATATAACAATCTATGGTTCCTCTCGGTCAAGAGTATATATACTTGTTTTAAAATCCCGCGTTTTAAATTCATGCAGGATCTGAGTTGTTTCGTCCTTCACTCGTGCGTTTTTCCTACTTCTGCTATCGTAAAGTGCTCGGAATATGTGTATACTACAACATGATGTGCCTACTCGTAATGTACTACATTTCCGCACTGCAAAAAGGGAAGTTATACCCTAATTGTACAACCGTGGCCTTCGTGTAAGAACATGTAGCGTATCTTCCTTCTCCAACCAAGTAAATATCTTGCATCAGTATACCATCACAATGTTCAGCTTCACTGCAACTAAAACTGATGGCAACTTTTGAAGCACTGGTTCCATATATGTTTCGGTAATGTACATTACGTACAACAACAGCTGACCCCTAAACGAGACAAAGTAGAAAACATCAGATTTTTTCTTAGTTTTGTAGAAATCGGAAGTAAAAAAGAAATATAGAGCTATTGTAGGGGACAACACCTGTTCATGACATGGTTTCTTAGAGTCACAGTAATTCTGATCGATAATTATCGGGTTAGTAACATTATGCATTGATATATCTTGAAAAGTAATTCTTTCAGCATAGCCATGCCCTCCCTGATAATGAAACGGTAAGAAGCATAATCAGAACAAAAATATTTAGCACAACAAAACAGATAATCCTATCTGTTTGCAAATTTATATATGTTGCTTTATTGAGGACTTTATTATTTTCTAGAGAAATATGCTGTGCTCTAGTACCATAATATATAATTTTTTAATCAAAAGATGCACGTATGCGTAATGTTCTTTTATGACTATATGCATGTCATTATATCAAAAAAGGACTGTATGCATGGTGTTTAGTGCTATGGAAAAATATACTCCATTCGTTTCAAAATGTAGGTCGTTTGACTTTTTTCATCACAAGTTTGACCGCTCGTCTTATTTAAAAAAATTCTGGAAATATAGTCAAATTTAAGACATTTTTGAAGATTTTATGATAATAAAGCAAGCCACCACAAAAAATTTGATTTTTCACAAAATTTTGAGTAAGGCGAGCGGTCAAACTTACGGTAAAAAAAGTTAAATGACCTATATTTTAGAACGGATGGAGTATTTAGGACTTGTTATTTTAGACATCTCAGGCTTTTCTATTTTCCTCTTGCACCATCTGTACCACTCTTTTTTTGCGATAAACATTGATTTGTACCTTTACCATGTGCACCTCAGAGAAAGTTGTATTGTACCAATGCACATAAGGGAACAGAAGGTTACAGGCTATATAGACTACAGCGCTTGCAGGAAACAAAGAAACAGAAAGATTGTGAAACAGAGGGAACAGAATGTTGTAGAGTTGCCCTCTCCTTTTGGTAGCAAACATTTCCTAAAAATTCAATAAATGGCTGGAACTGTCCAAGTTTCCATGTCACTCAGCAAGAAGGCCATGCATTACCTGCCAAGTTTTGATCCGCACACCATTGGTAGTGCCCAGTAGCGTGACCTTTTCCACCAGCACGTCAGAGACATGGGCCCACGAATTTTTTGCTCCCAGGCTACCAATGCTGCAGCAAGAAACAAAGCCGAGAAATCACTAGAAATTGAAAACCTTCGTATGGCTTTTCTCATGTCCTTAGAAAGCCAAATTTGAAACATGAAAAATATGAAATGCCTAATGCTACAACCATTGGATGCGGTATTGGTCAGGAACACGTGCAAAGTACAGATTTCCATGGATCGTGTAGCATCAATTATATCCGTTTTGTTTATATTACAACCATCACTTTACTAGCATATAATTTCAGTTATGTACGGCAATACCTTATTCCATGGCCCGGCCCGCAAAATATGCTGGTTACCCGTACAAACATTGAGCCAGTCACAATGGATATACAATCATCACCTGCACCAATAACATAGAAGGGCAAAGAAAACAAGAAATCAACTTATGCTTTGTCCATTTAAAAGTGTACGAAGCCAGTTCCATTATGTATTTATGTTTCCAATGCATTGTCCTTGGCACAGCGTCTCTGCTGTGGACATACCTGTGCTGATGGAGCACTCGCTTATGGACACTTCCTTACTGTTGGACACATGGATGCCGTCAGTGTTGGGGCTCCATCCTGGTGCAGTGATGAACAGCTTCGACACGAGCACGTTCCATGAGTAGGCGATTGCAACGTGCATCTGCATGCTGTCTCTCACCTCCAGGTCCTCCACGACCAGGTGCGTGCATCTCCTGAAGTACAACGCCTGCAATTCGCCAACTGAAACTCATCGTTGATGCACGTTACTTCTTCAGGCGCAAAATGCAGGGTCAGCAAGGTACCGTCGGGCCAGTGACGCATCGCTGATGTATTGAAATATACGATACACACACACACACACAAAAAAAAAAGAGAGGAGTACCGAGTGAGAAGCTGGAAATGTGCAGGTCATTCGAAGTTCAACTGAATTTTCTTTTTGACAGAAACTGTTACCACTGATTCGTTGAGCTTGCACGAGTTGATCCACCACTGTTGTCCCTTCCCATTAAGCGTCCCGCCGCCGAGGACATGGAGGCGATCGATGCCCTCGAACGTGATCCACTCCTGCAGGTTGCGATCCAGCCAAACCGATCGATTGGATGGAGCCTCCAGCGTTCCCTTTATCTAATCGTTTGCGATGAAGCAATGGGCATCACGGCACAAATAATGCTTTCGGTAAAAACACACACACAAATAATCCTGAACAAGTTGTGCACTGACAGTAAGTAGCAAGCTCACCATTGCAGTGATCGAGATTGCTCTGCAGGGGCCACAGAAGCTCACGGGCATCAGGAGGTAGGTCTTCCCCTCGGGCACGAGGAACATGGACGGGTACCCAGAGGAGTTGCAGGCATCCCTCCACGCCGCAAGAAACGCCTGAAACGCTTGCGGCAGCGATCAGAACTGCCGGAAGGCCGAGACAAACAATCTCCTTGCGTCGCAATAAGATTGTAACGACGAGCAATTCAAGAGAAGAACAGCTATTGGTTTCACCTCGGTGTCGTCGCAGCTGCCGTCGGCTCTCGCTCCGTAGTCGTCGACGTCGAAGACCCTCGCCGGCGGCCCGGACCTGAGCCACAGCTCGTCTGAACTTTCTGCCGCCGGGCCGTCAGCCTCCGGGAAGACTTCCTCCGAATTGGCAAGCGGTAGCAGAGGGAATTTCGACATGGCAATGATGAAGGCTAGAAGAAGCCTCACTAGACCCATGTGAAGAGAAGCGCTCAGGCAAAGAGATCAATCCAGCGATTATGGAAGAAGAGGAAGGGGCGAGCATTAGCATCCGAGTTCTTTGGAGAGAACGAACTTGCCGAGCATAACTCTTGCGTTGCTCGGGAGCTCTGCAACTGAAAGACGGGGTCCGCTATCGTGATCCAGCTAGAGCAGTGGCCTCGTTACACTTCGAGTTTCCAACGATAGCAGGCCTGAAGAGTGAAGATGCTGTCTGATGTGTCCCACCTGTCCCTACTATCTCATTCTTGGATGTGCAGCTTTGTTTCTGTTTTCATCTGTATATTTGGAGTTGCTAATTTTGTCGTGAGTAATTTTGGAACATATTAATTCCTTTTCTGAGACTCTAATACTCCCTCCAATTTTTTTTGTAAGACGTAGTTTTTTTCTTAAATGGCATACATTTAAAAGGGATCGAGTAACTTTTTTGAGTGGACACTAATAATTAACTAGTAGTATTTGTGAAACGCTTTAGTATTTTCTGAGAGATTCGTAATTAACCTCTCCCTACTGTCACATTTGTTTTGATACATACTTATGTCGCCTTACCAATATACTCCGTACAAGATTTTCTTTTGAGAGAGAGAAGGAAACTTACCAACATACAAGATCATCCTCAAGGTTTCTGTTTTGGCGGCCCATGTGGAATCCATCAAGTGGCCCATTATCCCTACTCGGCCATGCTAGTACATTTGGGAAATTGGGCTGATATCTCACATCTCCGCAGGCCTCGTGCCACAGTGTATGCAAGTCATGGCATACGTCCGGCGAGGCGGCGACCATACTAACACCGATCGTAATGAAGTCATCCACGGCGAACTCCGTTGGCCAAGGGCTCAAGAGCTTCCTCCCTCTCTTTCTCTCTGGCCCTTCGACAAGAACACACGCGTCAAACGGCTTCTTCAGGCTCAGTGGGGAACGGAGAGCACGAGACAAGGTAGAGAAATCACTAGGGCAAAGATATTTTCCACTACGCAGCGCCCGCCCTTTGGCACGCTTTCTTTCACCAAATCGCAGCCATCCATGAAAATACCCACCTCTGTAAAAGATCAGGGCGTCACTTTTTGACTCGGGTGCAAAGGAAGTTACTGTACTTGCTGACAGAGCTGACAACAATTCCTGAACAACATAACACGACAATGGAATTTCCTTTGTCTCCTCTAAAGGTGTACGTACCGCACTGTCCTTTTCGAATTTCCTGGCAATCCTTGTTCGATTATGCGCTAGATGTCACCTCCCATCACGCTCTTTTTTTTCCCTTCCGTGAACTAGCAAGTGTGAAGAGCAATCGAGTACATCGACAGCCGGTAGTGTCCATCGGGGTGATTGGAACAAACTAGTCCACTCTGCCTCAAAAAAAAAACAAAAAAAACAAACAAACTAGTCCACTCGAGGAACTAACCTATCTTACTAATACCGTATGAGGAGCACTCTGAAACTTGAAAGAGAGTTCCCGCACTTAGCCAGTAATAATGCCAGGCCTGTTAACACCCCTTTCATCAAAAGGAAAAGAGTTGATATGAACATTTGCATTTTCTTTGGCTAGAGAGAGTTTTATGCAGGAGTCGGTAAATGTTAGGAGGTTGGCCATGCACATAGAACTTTCTCCAGCCTCTAATTGTATAATTGCATATCTAGCTACTAGCTAGTGTGAGCAGCCGTTCAACAGAGAGGGCGGCAGCAACAGCACGAATGGTGCCGCCTCCTCCTCCTAAAGCGAGCTTACACAATTAATAACACAAGTGCACAACAAGCCGTACGCGCAGTCAGCCATTGAGGCCAAAAGCTAATCACCAGATCAACTTATCAAAGCGGCGCAGTGCTCCCAAAGTGTGCTTCGGCTAGCTTCAACTCGGCCGGCCTCGCCCTCGCCGGTGTGAGTGTGAATAAAAACACCCCGGGCGCGTGCCCCACACTGGGTCGCGGCCACTGCCGTCTCTCTCCCGCGTAAAAAGGCCGTACGAGACCTAACAATCCCACGGCCGGCTTCACCCCACACCAGTGCTCCCCTCCACTAGTAGGCCCAATCACCAGACCGCGGGATGAAACCGGGGGCCCCGAGAGCGACCTGGGCTGAGATAAGTGGGCCACGCTTTCCATTGCCGGCCTCCCTAACCAGAGAGCGAGAGAGAGAGATAATGTATACATTATCTTTATTATTATTTTAGGACCCTCCATTTATGTGCCGGAACAAAACATTGCCGATCCTGCACATTGCCGCGCACCCATTGGCCCGCCCCCGCCACGCCGGCGGCGAGCCCCCAACGCCGCGGTGACACGTCGGAGAGGCAACGCTGCCCGCTGCTCCGCCCGGCGCGCGGGATCCCGCGGGCGGGCAGGGCATGTGGACACCACGCGGCGCGCGAGTAAACAAGGCATTTTTGCCCCTTTTCCCCTCGCTATTGCGGATCCCGCCTGGACTCCAATTCTTGCCAAAGCCAAAGAAACAACTGCGGCGGCAGCAGAGGGAGAGGGAGAGGGAGAGGGAGAGGCAGAGAGCAGGAGCCCAAGAATCCGCCGGGCCCTCGAGCCGCCGCGCAAGTACACGCATGCACCCGCGCACGCCTGGGCCTGGCCTTTGCGTTTGCTTTTTGCCTTTGCATGGCGCCTATTTATAGAGCCCACCACCACCAGCCAGCCCCGGCAAGGCAGGTGAGCAGCAGCAGCAGCAGCTCGACCGTCTATAGCAAGAAAACGCAGCTGATCAGGCAAAAGAGTCTGCTGGTGGTGGCTAGCTGCCGGCCGGACGTGTGGGTCTTAGCCAATCCAGGCCAGAGGTACGTTTCTGCTTCGATTCTTTGAGCTTTCGAGCATCTATCAATCTGCCCGTGTTTGTTCTTGTTTTGCATCAATTAATCTCTCGATCATATGATCACGTACATACGGCGCCACAAGTACGTACGCAAGGAGTGTGATCCGATCACGCATCACACTGTCGTTGCGCTTGCGAACGTTCGGTGACGTTTTCAGTTAGGTGGGCGCTAGCGACCCGGCTTTGGTGGTGACATCATTTTCGTGGCGCTATCGTAGCAGTGACATTTGTGGCTGCGAACAAGCTTCCTTGCAACTACCACTGACTGATCTCCTGATCCTGGGAGTCATGCATGTCTCTCTCCCCGGCTCTGTGGAGCAAAACGTATGGGGTTCTACTTTCTAGTAGCTTCTAATGATGCATGCATGGGAGCTAGTTCAGCAGTGTGCAGGGGGATTGGATATCTCATATCTCGGACTCGTTTTTTTAGTGGCCCTCGTGCACGTCGATGCTGTGAGTTAACTGTCGCTCTTGCGTCGTTCATGTTGTTTGGGTTTAGGTTTCTCTCCGGTACTCCCTTCAGGTTTCAGCCGTTTCAGGTGCAGGGTCACGTACTGCAGCACCGTGAAAACTTCATTTCACTTTGTCTCCGCCAAAGGATAAAAACAAAACTTCTTCATTTCACTAAGTTCGTCGGTTCCATTCGGACCATGTTCGAACAGAAGTTTCATTAATTAGAAACATCGGCAGCGTCTTGTCCGATCGAGCTGTTGGGCCTCAACAGCGACTCGATCAACCGGGAAGAGAACGACGAATCAGAAAGTGGCCCACATTTCAGTTTCAGGAGATGTGTGGCTGGCGCAAACCGGAAGCACGCCTTGTCGCTGTTGAAGAAAATAATGATCAGGCTAGGGCGCTAGGCACGCCGCACACGCACACGTCATATACATATAGCTACGATCTGTTTTATATTAAAGCCCTTTTTTCGTTGGTTCATTTCAATCGCACATCCAAAAGCTGGCAGACACGATGCGTCTAGATAGAGGCTATTAGTTTCTTAAAAGCGCTTAACTTGGCTATGACGCAGCTCGCATTTTAGAGCTTTGCTTGGACGACGTATGAACCGTGATCGATATTCTTTTCTCCTTTTGCTTCTAGAGTGGCTAAACGTACAGTCCAAAGATTTCCACGCTGATCTGACCTAAACAAAAGTTTTTTCCATATCGAGATTTTCTTTCCCTCTCTCTTTCTCTTTTTGGTGATCGAATCTTGGACACATATACTCGTTGGGAGCAGAGAATATTGAATATATATGACGGATTGAATATCTGGAGGACATTATCGAATCGCACGCATGTGATGATCAGAACCAAAACAATTTCCATCCTAGTTTGGTGTGGATGCCGTCAGTGTTGGGGCTCCATCCTGGTGCAGTGATGAACAGCTTCGACACGAGCACGTTCCATGAGTAGGCGATTGCAACGTGCATCTGCATGCTGTCTCTCACCTCCAGGTCCTCCACGACCAGGTGCGTGCATCTCCTGAAGTACAACGCCTGCAATTCGCCAACTGAAACTCATCGTTGATGCACGCTACTTCTTCAGGCGCAAAATGCAGGGTCAGCAAGGTACCGTCGGGCCAGTGACGCATCGCTGATGGATGGAAATATACGATACAAAACAAAAAGAGTGCCGAGTGAGAAGTTGGAAATGTGCAGGTCATGCGAAGTTCAACTGTTAAGGAACTTTCTTTTTGACAGAAACTGTTACCACTGATTCGTTGAGCTTGAACGAGTTGATCCACCACTGCTGTCCCTTCCCATTAAGCGTCCCGCCGCCGAGGACATGGAGGCGATCGATGCCCTCGAACGTGATCCACTCCTGCAGGTTGCGATCCAGCCAAACCGATCGATTGGAGGGAGCCTCCAGCGTCCCCTTTATCTGATCGTTTGCGATGAATGAATCAATGTACATAACAAGTAACAACACAAATAATGCTGAACAAGTTGTGCACTGACAAGTTTTTTTTTGAGTAAAACACTGTCAGTAAGTAGCAAGCTCACCATTGCAGTGATCGAGATTGCTCTGCAGGGGCCACGGAAGCTCACAGGCATCAGGATGTAGGTCTTCCCCTCGGGTGTCTCCGCCAAAGGATAAAAACAAAACTTCTTCATTTCACTAAGTTCGTCGGTTCCATTCGGACCATGTTCGAACAGAAGTTTCATTAATTAGAAACATCGGCAGCGTCTTGTCCGATCGAGCTGTTGGGCCTCAACAGCGACTCGATCAACCGGGAAGAGAACGACGAATCAGAAAGTGGCCCACATTTCAGTTTCAGGAGATGTGTGGCTGGCGCAAACCGAAAGCACGCCTTGTCGCTGTTGAAGAAAATAATGATCAGGCTAGGGCGCTAGGCACACCGCACACGCACACGTCATATTTATAGCTATGATCTGTTTTATATAAAAGCCCTTTATTCGTTGGTTCATTTCAATCGCACATCCAAAAGCTGGCAGACACGATGCGTCTAGATAGAGGCTATTAGTTTCTTAAAAGCGCTTAACTTGGCTATGACGCAGCTCGCATTTTAGAGCTTTGCTTGGACGACGTATGAACCGTGATCGATATTCTTTTCTCCTTTTGCTTCTAGAGTGGCTAAACGTACAGTCCAAAGATTTCCACGCTGATCTGACCTAAACAAAAGTTTTTTCCATATCGAGATTTTCTTTCCCTCTCTCTTTCTCTTTTTGGTGGTCGAATCTTTGGACACATATACTCGTTGGGAGCAGAGAATATTGAATATATATGACGGATTGAATATCTGGAGGACATTATCGAATCGCACGCATGTGATGATCAGAACCAAAACAATTTCCATCCTAGTTTGGTGTTTCTAAAACCTTTCTTGTCTCACTACATAACAACGTTGAACGTGTCGCCGCTCCGAGAAATACAGAATACTAACCTGATAACATCAACCGATGGAACCTGATAACACTCATGAAGCGGCACACTGCTTTGTGCAGACAGACAAACTAGGAGTGCAGTGCGAATTGCTGAACTGATGGCCCTAGCGTAACCATCTATCTCACCTGGTATGTAGTTCAACTAATAAACTAAATTTCAAAATGGAGGATCATTTTTACTAGTATTATTTGTTGAACTTATCAGGGATATGGAGGGTGGATACCCCAGGAGACATCCATTTGCACCAAAGTATAATACTTTACACATATGTATGGTGGTAGGACTTCTCTGTTGTTGAGGGTTATTACTGTGCATCTTTTTTATTTATTTAAGGGCCACTAGCAGTTCAACTAATGCCCTGCGCCCCTGTCAAAAAGAAAAAAAATATTAAAGATGAAGAACCAAATGCCTTTTTCTGCAATCTTTTGGTGGAGTGAAATTCTGCAAAGACCATACACACGACGTTTCTTACACCAAGGTGCAAAATAATTGAGACCGATCGGACACAGCTAGCTAGAGTTGTTGTAGACGTACGTGTTCAAGGATTTTCTCGAGACTTATCTGTATATTGTCCCATCACTCATATCTCACTCTCTGATGATGTCTTAAATTTTTGGGACATGAATGCCATAACTTATTTGATAAGACATCCTCATCCATGAACAAAGACTGAAAGCGTGCTCAATGCTTGCACTACTTTTGATATAGGCTAAATACTATATATCAAGTGGAAAACATCTCCTTCGGTGGAGCAATTGCATGATGCATTCTGATTGCCTTACTTGTACGTAGACATCCAAGACCGCATTTTACCATGCACGTACGTTAGGAACGTACTCAGTACTCACGCTTCTTTTTTGACTTGACAAATAGTATTCTATACAAATGATTCCACTTTGATGTCCAAATTATGGCCTAGATTAGAAAGGTACAAGACTGCCAGTCCCCACTAACCTTCTTATCATTGTAATAATTTACGCCCGTGTGCGTACTCCACACTGGTAGTGGATTAACATCATGCCAGCACTAATATGACATTTAATTTAGTGGAGTCAAGGGGGTAAAACCTCTCCTGTTTCCTAAAAAAAATAACTGTTTTTTTCCTTTTACTTTGCGAGGGATTACATAGTTTATGTCCGTTGTTCTTTTTATCAGTTTGCTTATCAAAGTTAACAGAAGAGAGGTAGTGATGTTTTTGCCGCCTTCGTACAAAATATAGAAGCCATGCCTCCGGGGTATTTGCAAGCTCGATGGGTTATCACATGAATATGTAACGATCATTTAAGTGATCATTAAGTTAGAAAAATATTTTTCCAAATCGAAAGTAAGTATATTCCTTGAAAACTCTAGGCAGATCATGCATTCAAGAATTATATGTGCAAAAGGAATATAAAGTACTCGATCTTTAAAAGGAACAATAATTAAGGGAAAATGCCTCAAACTTTAGCTTACTCCATTTCCCTTTTTATATTACCTTATCGAGAAATTCTCAAAATAAATGGTTGATATCCTTTCAGCGTTTCTTCTTAGGCTCGATGTAATTGTATCAGGGGAACATTGTGGGGGTCTAAACATGACAGGCTGAAATGACAGTCCTCTTTTCATCTTTTTCTCCTTGGAAGGAGTGAGCAATTGAAGAGCACCACTTCTAGTGGGAAAACCTAGAGGATTTGCCTCCTTTTGTTGCTCCCAAAAGAAGAAAAGGAAAAGGGGAACCGAACGCAACGCACTAGAACTTGCAAGGAAATCACACCTCGAAAAGCTCAGTACCCTACTCTGTATGTTGAGCGCACAATCATTTGGCAGAGGGTCAAGCCGGCCGCCAGCTCCGGGAAACCCTCCCGTAACAAGCCAAATCGGCTTGGCCACCACGAAAGTAATAATATGCAAGCAAATTAAAAAAAAATCTTCGTTGTAGATTCATAACTTTTTTACCGACATGGCGACATATATAAATCAGCGCAATTCCGTCCCTCCAAAATTACTTGGTGCACTGTAACCCAGAGGAAGTTAGCTAGGAAGCAGACGAGCTACGAAACTTATCTGAAACGTTCATTTTGCATCCAAACATCAGGAAGCTAGGTCCCCACTGCAAGAATCTTGAGCTAGACTGAGCTTTTATCCAGAGGCCTACCTAGCCGCCACCAACCCATCCTCCAGCTCCCATCCTACGTCCATAACGCCCTGCCGCCACCTGGTCAAAAGTGCCGCCGCCGCAGATCCTTGCCTGCCTACTGTTGCACATGTCCCGTTGCCGCCGTTGATCCGAATCTCTATCCACTCTCTGTAGACACGTCGCCGGATTTGTGGCCTCGCACGCGGCGGCTATCCTACCCGACCGTCATCCAATCTAGCGCTGCCGCCGCCGCCCGCAGCGCAATGCCATCGATCCGGTGCCTGCAATTCACTCTGGAGTCTGGACAAACGCTTCCCGTTTCCCGGGCGATCGAGAAAACAGAGTTGTTTTGTTTGAGGACAGAGCAGAAGCAGAGCTTGTTAGCAGACGTACGTACGTTTTCTTCCCAGGACTCCACAGACCTGCCACTGCCAGCTTGAGACCAACCGTCGAGACCATGCTGTACTTCCCTCGCCAGCCGTCGCGTACGGCCGGCGTGCGAGCCGTACCCGTACCCGTACGTACATATCATGACACAACACAAAGACAAGGCCCGCTCGAGGCAAGCAATCCCAACGGCAGCGGTCAAGCGCGTCACTGGCACGAGCGAGCACGGAACCTAACGGCAGTCATGCCAGCAAGCCGGCCCAGAGCAGACGGACCCGCCGCCGCCGCCGCCTCGGCCTCCCTCCCAGGGCGGTCGCGCCGCGCAGCCCCCCGCGCCTCGGGTCGCGCCCGCTCTCTGGACGCCTAGTGGCGGCACGAGGCCTCCACGCTCCACCGCACGCCGCACCCCCACCACGGTATGGGAACTAGTGGCGCGGTGCAGGGTGCAGCGCGCCTTGGCCACACGCGCGTGTCACGCTGGCCTTTCTGTTCCGGATTTTTGCCTCCGCTGCGTTGCATTTGCATGCCCGGGCAGGGAAGCGGCGGCGCGGCGCTCGCGGCTCGCGGGTTCTCGCCTTCTCGGCCCCATGTCCATGTGCGCCGGCCTGAGCCTGACTGACACCCGCCTCGATGGCCTTTTTTCCCTGTGACACAGGCAGCTGATCCTGATCGCGTCGTCGCCTAGCTCCTGATAAGCAAAAGGCCGGCAAGCGCGGCACGGCACGTCGCGCGGGTGTATAAGTACGGGAGCGTCCCCCGCTGCTATACCGCCCGCAACGTCTCGCTTCCGCTTGCTGCTCGGACTCAAGCGGCTGCGAGCGTCGAGCCAGCTTTTTACCCGGTCGGAGCATGGAGGACAGCAACGACGCCGCCGCAGCAGCTGCCGGTGGTGTTCATGAGAAGCACGTGGCGATCCCCGGCGCGGCGGCGGTGACGACGACGGACGGCGGTGGCGCCGCCGGCGAGGAGAACAAAGCGGCGGAGGCGGACCTGCCGCCGGCGCCGGCATTGCCTTGCGGGCCCAGGAAGACGGGGCTCCATCTCTTCACCATGAACATCAGGTGCGCGTTTACTGTTTGATCGGGAACGGACACTTGCATTTCTGTCGCTGGTCGATCGATCGACCATCCTCGTGCTCATGTCTGATTCGGTTGGAACTTAATTGTTGCCGCAGGAGCGTCTTCAAGCTCGACGAGCTCGGATCGGAGGTGCTCCGCATTGCGGTGCCGGCGTCGCTCGCCTTGGCGGCCGATCCGCTCGCTTCCCTGGTCGACACAGCGTTCATCGGCCGTTTAGGTATGTGTAGCCTTCGAAATTTAAATTTAAACTGGAGGTATATCTCAAGGTCTATAAACACTCAATTCGTCTCTAGTACATTGCTATAGCTGCATGCACCATGTGCGCACTTGATGATCATCACGGCGCCCGTCTCACAATCAAGCCCATCACCTACTCATTATTTCCTTTTACATGTCAAGTCTTGCAGTTACTGTGAATGTACCGGTATTTGTTAGCTTATTTCCTTTTATATGTCAGTCTTGCAGTTCCTGGGAATGGATATTCGTTTAGCTTATTTCCCTCTTGTCAATTTGGCAAAGTAACAAACTTCTTCATCCATGATGCAATGTCCCTTTCAGTCTGAATTATATGTAGCCGGCCAATCGAACGAGTACATGCTAAAAACTTCCAAGACGTGTGCGTGCTCTCGAATGTTTTTCATGTTCACTAATGATGCTCACCAGGTTCTTTCATATGTTTCCATCAATGTTGGTGAGATCTGACTTGAATGCCTTCACCTAACCTAGAGCTATTATTCATTCCACAATATTCCTCTTCTGTTCTTTCTTCCTTAAGCTTCATCTTGTTAGGCAATTTTATACTTTCATCAGGAGTGGGCAACTGCACTTTTATTTTTGCATATAGAACTCCGTCGACAAGCATATGTCGTTTTACCTATATATCACAATAGCGTCCTTCTGAATCTTCATCCACGTGTGCTGCCATTTACTCCTTATAATCAGTTTCCTCTGATAGAGGACCTAGTCATGTGTGTGCCAACTGCCAAGAGCATCCTTTCTGTTTTATCCTTCTTTCTATAAGACGGATCGTTTCCTTTTTTTTGTCAAATTGCGCCATATGATTGCCTATTTCACTATTTTTCTACTTTTGCACTCTTACACTCTTTTAGTTTGTCAGATCAGCAACTTCAGTTTGCCTGTGAAAATTTATGTTAGTAGCAAGCCATAAGTGGAAACACCTAACCTTTTTCCGAAATATAGCCGATAATATCAATATTTGTTGCCTAGAATTTAATGCTAGCAAATTAACCTGCGTGGATTGATTGATGATCAGGTTCTGTGGAGATTGCTGCTGTTGGTGTCTCAATTGCCATATTTAACCAAGTCTCAAAAGTCTGCATCTATCCTCTTGTTAGCGTAACAACATCATTTGTTGCCGAGGAAGATGCCATCATCAGTAAAGCTATCGAAGAAAACAACAGCCAGGACCTGGAGAAAGCTTCCCATGTGGATTCAGAAACCAACAATTTGCATGTACCTGGTAACTAGTTCTTGGAGCATAATATGGTTTCAAATTTTGAAACACAACTTATTTCACCTGTGCATATATATCTAACATCAAGCGTTGTTTTCACTTCCTGATATAGCAGAATGCGTCAACTCATGTATCCCCACAGAGTGTACAGATCTCTCCAACCATGGGAGCAAGAAGAGATACATACCTTCAGTCACGTCAGCGCTAATAGTTGGTTCAATTCTTGGGCTGCTTCAGGCCATATTCCTGGTTTTTTCAGCGAAATTTGTGCTAAGTATCATGGGTGTGAAATCAGTGAGTTCTATTGTCTTACCTTTTCTGCTCAGCCTTAATTTGCATTGTAGTTTCATACATCATAATATTTTTTTTTATTTTGTTTATGCTCTATTTTAGGGTTCGCCAATGCAACAGCCTGCAGTTCGCTACCTAACAATAAGATCACTTGGTGCACCTGCTGTGCTACTGTCCCTGGCCATGCAAGGGGTTTTCCGGGGTTTTAAGGACACAAAGACACCGTTATATGCTACTGGTAAGGACAAAAAACATTGTTCCTCTCCTGCAGTACTAATGAAACTGAGTATGTTCATTCATCCGACAAAATAGAGTAGAAAGCTTCAAAAATGTACCTTTTACTTTTGAAGTTGAGCTTTAAGGTTTAGCATGTCACTACCTGCTTCAAATAAACTGTACCTGACCTTTTAACCTCTACTTTTCAGTGGTTGGGGATGCCACAAACATCGTACTGGACCCGATTTTGATGTTTGTCTGCCATATGGGTGTCACCGGCGCTGCTGTTGCTCATGTTGCTTCTCAGTAAGTTTTAGACACTAGTCACATGTACAGCTACTTGTTTTTCCCCAGAGAAAAGCAACAATATCTGCA
Organism: Echinochloa crus-galli; assembly: GCA_900205405.1. Classification (NCBI taxonomy): domain Eukaryota; kingdom Viridiplantae; phylum Streptophyta; class Magnoliopsida; order Poales; family Poaceae; genus Echinochloa; species Echinochloa crus-galli. The sequence continues at coordinate 1,359,145 of OAMR01000082.1, forward strand.
AATCGATGATAAGCTTATCCTGATTTCTTTCTCCTTATTGCAGGTACCTGATAACGTTGATACTGCTGTGCCGGCTCGTCCAGCAAGTTGATGTTATCCCGCCTAGCATTAAATCTCTGAAATTTGGGCGATTTCTTGGATGTGGTGAGATGCCGTTGGAATCCTGAAAACAGATAGCATCTCTAACGGATCCTCGAGAAAGGACACTGAACTTTCTTTCTGTTTCAGGATTCCTACTGCTTGCAAGGGTAGTGGCGGTGACGTTCTGCGTCACCCTGGCGGCATCGCTGGCTGCCCGCCATGGACCAACCATCATGGCTGGCTTCCAAATCTGCTGTCAGCTCTGGCTCGCCACGTCTCTTCTTGCCGATGGATTGGCCGTCGCAGGACAGGTTAGATTATGGTTCCGGAGGTCATGTAAACTGGTTCATAGAGAAATTGCAGTCCATTACCAACTGTAACTGTTTTGTCCATGACTGATTGCAGGCTGTGCTTGCAAGCGCGTTTGCCAAGAATGATAACAAGAAGGTGGTTGCCGCGACATCTCGTGTGCTACAGGTAATTCACATATATTTCACAACTGATGCAGTAGTACCATTAACCAGATTCTTGTCCATTCTTTTCCTTTGCTACTGCAGAATCGGGTTCATGCTAATGGTACTCTTCACCTTGCAGCTGAGCATTGTTCTGGGCATGGGTCTCACTGTTTTCCTGGGACTCGGTATGAAGTTTGGAGCTGGCATTTTCACAAAGGACCTGCCCGTGATCGAAGTCATTCACAAAGGCATCCCGGTAAGAACGTAGCCTGGCTGTTAAAAGAGAGCTCCATCTGCGAGGATTTCTTAAGACTCAGACACTGAAAGACAGTTTTATCTCTTTCAGTTTGTCGCCGGCACGCAGACCCTCAATGCCCTGGCCTTCGTGTTTGATGGCATCAACTTTGGAGCATCAGACTACACATACTCTGCTTACTCCATGGTAAACTCTTGTTCACATCTGATAAAACATCACGTCATGATTTCAGCTCTGAAACTCTTGACGACAATGAGCCCAATGAAAATCTTCAGGTTGCTGTTGCGTCTGTGTCGATACCATGCCTGGTGTACCTATCTGCGCATAACGGATTCATCGGTATATGGATCGCATTGACGATCTACATGAGCCTGAGGACCATGGCTAGCACCTGGAGGTATGATACTACTGCCTTATCCTCAACACTCTACAGGGCCTCCATTTCTCCAGTAGCTGCTATAGCACTGGCCATTTGGATGTAGGACTCATGTATGTTGTTGCTTTTATATGCAGGATGGGGGCAGCGAGGGGACCATGGACGTTTCTCCGGAAGTGAGGATGGATTGGGTTCCAAGATGATCTGCGGCACACTGCTGATAGATAGGCAGCGCATGCCCCGCGTCTCGTGTAAAATCAGCATAGCATAGTATAGTATGTGTCGTGTTGGTGTTCTAAGGCTTCAAGCTTCGGATATCGAAGCTAGATGGAGCCATCGCATTGCTTCCTGATCGTCGACGTGAGGGGAGAGTTTACGTTGCCCGTCATTCATGACGTTGATGTACGCTAGTGATGGCAGTTTAATATCATAATACATCGGTACATTGGTCTATCGAGCAATTCCACTCCTTATTTTTATGTTGCAAGATGTATGCTTTTTTGTTTCTTATTATTTGAGATAATGTGCCCTCTTAGTTCCATTTCAGATTGATTTGTAAAGCATTAACCAGACAATTCATAGTTGAAACTTACGGAGCCTGGCAACGGATAACTGGAAACTCCAGGCCTGGGGATGGAATGCCAAATCCTACTGCTACCACAAATACGCCAAGTTCTGGAATTTCGAATCCAGCCTAATGAAGTCTGGCAGATAAACTGTAGCGCCATATTGTGTTGCATAGTCAAATCATAGCAATTTACTAGTTCCAGGAAGATCCGTCCATATATATTGTCTTTCAACCTATATCTGAGAATATAGAAAAGGTCCAAACAGCATGAAATCATCTTAGTTGTTTACGTCTTGCGAAAATAAATAAATAATATGATATAACACCATGGCCAGGCCAATCGCATTATAGTGTCAGATAATGAAACACTGAAGATGAAACAGCTCGATTGTATTGTTCTCAGGAATTGTATCTCTCTTTTGCAAGATCAAAGCCTTAAATAGTAGTGTCTCAAAGCTACAAATATACATCAGCAACTTCTGTCTCGATTTATGTCAAAATTGGCAATTGGAACAGCTTTAGTACCAGATACATGCAGAAATTTTGAGCGCACAAAAGCGTACGGATTGGCACTATCACAGACAATGCTTGAGGCCACAGCTAAACTTCTAAGGCTCGCCTAATTTTGCAACCTGACACCGACCAAAAGAGACATCAGGCTCGAGATGTGAGTGGCCTACCTCTTATGCTATCCTTATTGTCCAATCATCCGCAATACGAACGTTGGGCCTCCGGATTGTTGGCGCAACTGGGCTGGAACCACTCCTTAAGCTAATAGGCCCTGATTCAATTTCCACTTCCTGGTTTCCAGGCTCAATAATAGCCTTCTTTGCTCCCGATCGTAAGCCAAGGATTATAATCCTTTCAATCACACAGTCACTTGCAAATCTCTTCTTGCCCAAATTATCAGGTGCAATATTCACTGAAGTTAGCTTGTTGTCTGCAAACACAAAGCGGCGATGGATGAATGCCCCTTGCTGGTAATCATAACTTTTCCCATCATCCACATAAAGTTCGCCTTCAGCAGCCCCTGAGCTATTGAGGGCTATCACCTGATTGATGCAATATAACAAAAGCTAATTAGTTCCTTTGGATATACTTGACACTAAACTGTACCAGTAGCGTGGCTACTTCAATCAAACAGGCTGACTGTGTCACATACGGAGCTGGTATATAATCTGAGGAAACTATGCATATATCAATGTTCTAACTTATAAATTCAAAGCAAGAACTCACATATGCCCTTGTCTAACAAACCAATAAATCCAGTACTTCAAACGACATTGGAAATTGATGTATTAATTAAGCATCAGAACAACTAGAGGGAAAGTAGCTATTTATTTAGGTTCACATGCAACTTGCCTCTAGTACAAACAGAACTACCAAGAAATATGTCATAGGGTTCACCATTTAGCATTTACTCCCTCCGTTCCAAATTGCAATTCATACATTTTGTTCTTTAATTTTAAATAAAATGTGTGAACAAGATGTGTGCTGAATAGATTGAATGCTTTTTAACATACGAAAACATGTTTGACATACCAGTGTGTATGGATCGTTCACCATCTGAGTAGAACTGCGCCTGAATCTATCCTTTCTTGGCACTATTGTGCCACCCCTTTGGAAGCTGGGAATGCTGTCTTCTAGTACTTGTAGCTTGTGTGACACGCTTCCCTTGTATGGAGATCCATTTCTCAAGTCATACCATAACTCCTTCCCAGGAAGGTACACCGACACTGATTTCTGGCCCTGCATGAAGATTGGCATATTAGCAGATAAATTATTTCATGATTCAGCAAATTATTCATTGACCATGAAACCTACTACCTCCGTTCCAAATTACTATTCGTTGTTGACTTTTTCGTTTAACATTTGACCATTCGTCTTATTCAAAAAATTTCACAAGTATCATTTATTTTGTATGTGACTTGCTTTATCATCGTATATACTTTAAATATGACTTATTGGTTTGTATATTTGGACAAAATTTTTGAATAAGACGAATGGTCAAAGATGATGAAAAAAGTCAACAACGAATCGTAATTTGGAACGGAGGTAGTAGTAGTTTTGCTTACCTCTTCATATATTCCTTGAGCCAAAAGGCTTGACCCCACCATAAAAGCCTCACCGTTGTTATATGTTTCTTTGTCATCAGGGAATTCTAGCCATAAAGGACGCATGACAGGAATTCCAGTTACACTAGCCTCTCTGAACAGTGTGTAGAAGTAGGGCAACAGTGAATATCGGACATGTATTGCCTCCCTTATGATGGCAGTTCTTCTCTCTCTGAAGTAAGAAGCATAACATGTTAGTATTGCAATAGTGTGAAGAGTGAACTTTATGTTTCCAAGTAAGCATCTAAAAAGGTATGAATCACAAGAGTGAGGCCACATCATGTGATAATGATGTTTTCTTCTCGTCTAATATTAGCCATGTACAAGAGAACACAGAAGTTCAAAGACAAACTTTCACGAAGTTCAGTATCTAAAGCATTACCCGAATAACCATGGCTCACGTCTTTTTGTGTCATGATGAGCATGACCCCTAAAGAAAGGATAAAAGGCTCCTACTTGGTACCAACGCACCAATAGGTCAGGTTCTGGATTTCCAAAGAATCCACCAACATCCGCACCTGTTGAAGCTTCAAATGTTAGCAACACTTCTAGAATCAGGATTATCGAGGTGAAGGTGCAAGGTACTTCAACCTACCAGAGAAAGGCAAGCCAGTAAGACCAAGAGTTAAGACCATTGGAATAGAAGATTTAAGGTGATCCCAGTCTGCAGAGTTATCGCCTGTCCAAACTGCACCATATCGTTGACTTCCAGCAAAGAAAGCCCTTGACAAAACGAAGGGTCTGTCTTTTCCCTCGCCTCGCTTGAGAAGCCCATCTGCAGTAGCCATATGGAAGTAGTATCCATATGCATTGTGCAATTCTCGGTGTTCAACATCTCCATAGTGCATTGCATCCCTAGGCATGGTGACCTATGTAAGGAAAAAATGTTTTAAAAAGATTATCCATGCATAGGTTCCATTTTAATCTATATACTTCAGAATCAGAACTCAAAGAGAATGCACCGATATCACAAATCAATGACATACCTCAGGACCATTGAAGACGGATGGCTCATTCATATCATTCCAAATGTAGAGTGTTGGAGTTGATCCCTTGTAGTTTTCATAGGAGAACTTGTCAGCCCACCACTCGCGTATTTCAGGGTTCAACATGTCAGGATAGGATGATGATCCAGGCCAGCACCACCCGTCATAGTCATTCCCATTTGCATCCTTCACATAGTACCCCTTATCTGTTGCCTCCTGGTGAAGGTGGAATGAACTGTCCCGCTTGATATGGGGATCCACAATGGTGACCATCTTCCTCCCCTTATCAGCTATCTTTCGTTGCATCTCCTCTGGGTTGGGGAATGTTGAATGGTCCCATGTAAAATACCGCTTGCCATCTGTATGCTCAATGTCGAGCCAGAGCACATCGTATGGAATGTCATGCTCATCAAAACCAGCATCCACTCCATCAACATCTGCCTCATCCCGGTAGTTCCACCGGCATTGGTGATATGCTGTAGCAAACTCCTGTGGCATTGCGGGTGTGCCTGTCACACTTACATACTGCTTGACCACATCCTTCGGCTCAGAACCAACAAAGAAGAATGCATCGACGACACCAGCCTCAGCCATCCATAGCGTGTCAATCCGCCCATTCTCTGGGGTAGTGGCCCCATCCCATCCTGGTGCAAGCACGTCGATCTGCATCTCCGCGGCGTTGAGCCAGAAGAAACCTGACGACGCCCGATCACCATGCCCAATCATGAAGGGGATCGAACCATACAGCCCGAAGGGCGATTCGTGGAGGTACTCGAACACGTCGAGGTTGAAGAGACGGTACGGCTCGGACTCCTCGACCCCCGGGCCGCGAGTGGGGCGGAGGGAGAGAGAGGTGGAGCCGTGCTCCGGCAGACCGTAGACGAAGTCGGCGCCATAGAAGGAGACGTCGAAGGTGATCGACTGCGGGCCGCGGGGGCGCTTGTCGGTGTGGCTCCGGAAGTGCTCCTCCCAGGTCTCGTCCTCCGCCTTCGACTCCCGCAGCGGCTCGAAGTCGAAGAGGCCGTGGGAGTTGAAGGAGAGCACGGGATCGCCCGACCCGGCGCGGCGGACGGTTAGCTCGAACGGATCGTGCTTGACGACGACGTCGAGGTCGGAGGAGAGCGCGACGGTGGAGACCCCGCCGGCGGTCTTGGGCTCGGGGAGGTGGAGCGTGCGGGCCTCGACGTCCGGGAGGAGGACGTCGGGGACGTGGAACCGGCGGTGCGGCGGCGTGGCGGTGGAGTAGTCCTCGTCGATCTGGAGCCGCAGCGCGTGCGGCGGCAGCGCGGAGAGGCGGAGCACGAGGGGCCGCGGGCGGGACGGGTGGGAGAGCTCGGCGGAGATGGAGCCGTCGGGGGAGACGGCGAGGGAGCCGGCGGCGAGGGAGAGCGGCGCGTCGAGCGAGTGCGGGGCGCGGGTCCGCGCGCGCTTGCAGAAGGGCGTCTGGTTGCAGTTGCGGAACTCGTCCTTCTTCCATGCTAGCGCGGTGGGGGAGGCCGCGGCGAGGATCAGGAGGAGGAGGAGCGGGGCGGCGAGCCGCCGCGGCGGGGGATCCATGGTGCGCGCGGCGGGGCCGGCCGGGGGCGGATGGGATCTGGGGACTGGGGACAGACAGTAGACTGCCCTGTGCCTCGGCCGGAGTTCTGGAAGGAGCTCAGCTTCGGCCATGCGCGACAGCGGGCTGGGCTGGGCTGCGCGTGTTGCATGCGAGCAGGCCGGGCCGCGCAGTCTTCCGCAACGGGCCGAGTCTCGGTGAACGCGATGTTTTTAGCCCTTATGGACCTCTCTGTCCCCGTGCAGGATTCATGGGCCAATTAGAGCTGGGCTAAACTGATTTTGCTTCACCCATCTGTTTCACCGCTGTTGCTGCTTACTGCTGCTGCAAGACTGCAAGTCTGCCACGCAGTAGTCAGTCGATCATGGTACATGATGACTGATGACTTGATGAGGCAAGTGAAAGCCCTTTGTTTTCTTAGGCCATCTGCTATGATATGCATGCACACTTGCATAGTTGCATCTGCTGCCGTGCGATCTAAGTCACTCTTCGCCGGATCGGAGCAAAGCACATGTACCATGGTTGTCGTCCATGATGACGCATGATGGCGTGGCGCCGACCCTTGGGCATGCCATCTGCGTTGTTAATCGTCAGGCTTTGCAGAAGCGCAAAGATCTCCGAAGCAGATAACAGCGGAGAACCCACCAAACCCCATCGATTATTTGCCGGACAGAGTGGAGCAGAGCAGTATTCAAATGGAGATGTGTGCTTCATGCCCGAAGAGGAGATTAATATATGTATCTATATATATCTATCTATCCATCCATGCTTTTCAGTTAAATTATCCATGCAAGTCGATTTGCCATGCTTGGTTACCCATCATTCCAGCGGACCCTGGAGTCCCTCGCCGGCACGTTCATCGTTAATTATTCCTGCTCGAAGTGGAAGGCAAGAGGTTTGGCCGTCATAATTAGAGTGAGATAGGTGGTATTCAGAAGGCAAAGGCCCAGCCAGAAGGTGAGCCCATGAATTGCGGCATGTGTACTCATCACTTCGACCCGGGCGTTTCACTGCTAAGTGCGTTACATGATGGGCATTTGGCACCATGCCAACCGGGCTACTCAATGAAATCTTGCATGTCATTCGTGAATGTAATTGCTTAACAGTTTGGGAAGTCATTATGTCCCTACCGCAACAAGTCAATATCATGCCTATATATGACTTCTGAAAATCAACTCTCAGTTTCCTGTTCAACAGTTTGAAGAAAAGGGCTGGAGCTCTACTTTGTGGGTCGGTTGAAGCCTTGAAGGTCAGATGTTCATACAAAAAAAGAAAAAAAAGGTAATGCAATTATATTCTACCTAGAATCATTGTCATCAAGCTCCAAACAGCCCTTTTGCTCCTACATAAGCGGCCACAATTCACAAGCCAATCGCATTGGCGCCTCGGCAAGTACGTGACGCGCGCGCAGCTCAGACAACACACACAAGGAAAAAAAAACCTGTGTCGCCATGGCAGCTGCGGCCAATGGCGCGGACGACCACGAGCTGCCGCTGTTCCACCCGTCCCCTCCGTGCGCGCACCACTACTACGTGCAGAGCCCCTCCGCGGCGTCGCACACGCTCAGCCACCCGGCGTCCGAGTCCATGGCGCTCATCCTCTCCCCGTTCCCGAACCTCCACCACGACACCGACGACGCCCGCCACTCCCGCGACGCCCGCGACCACGACCACGAGGAGGCCTCGCGCCTCACCCTTTCCCGCTACTCCTCCTCCCGCGGCTCCAACAACTCCTTCCCGGCCGGGGACAAGAAGCCCGCCGGCCGCCGGCGTCAGGTGCTGAGGGTTCTGTCGGGGCGGTCGCCAGGCGGCGGCGGCGGCCACGACGAGGACGACGACGCGGACGGCGAGGCCGAGAGGAGCGGGGCTTGGAGGTACGTGAAGCTAGACCCGGAGGCCCCCTGCTGCTGCATCGCGTTCCAGGTGGCGTGGAGGGTGGCCGCGAGCGCGGCGCTGGCGCTGCTCGTCTTCGTCCTGGCCACCAGGCCGCGCCACCCCGGTGTCTCCTTCAGGGTCGGCAGGCTCCAGCGGTTCGCGCTCGGCGAAGGCCTGGACCGGTCGGGCGTCGAGACCAGCTTCCTCAACTGCAACTCCTCCGTCGACATGGTGGTCGAGAACCACTCCAAGGTCTTCACCCTCCGCGTCACCCCGCCGCTGCTCCAGATGTCCTTCGGCCGCTTCGTCTTCGCAGCCTCACAGGCACGTCGATCTCGTGCAACCCTGGCCAGCCTCGTCTCGTTCGATCACGCACGCGCATTGACAAAGTCACAAAGACAAAGCCGGCTAATTTTGTTCATGGATCTGCTGCAGGGAGAGGAGGGCGGGTCGCACGACGTCGGGCCACGGGGCACCTCGACGGTGAGGCTCTTCGTGGCGGCGCAGGAGAAGCCCATGTACGCGGCGGGGCGGGGCATGCAGGACCTGCTCGAGTCCAGCCGCGGCCTGCCGCTGACCATCACGGTCAGGGCGTGGTCCAGGTACCGAGTGGTGGGGAGCCTGGCCAGGCTCACGTACCGCCACGACTCGGAGTGCGTCGTGCTCCTCAGGAGGACGCCCAACAGGAGCAATGGCATTACCGCCGCTACCGGCAGGGCCACCTGCTCTGCCGCAAGTTAGCGTAGCGTGCCTGGTTCGTTAACAAGGGTTCAAGACTTCCAAGTACAGGAGGAGCAACCGGAATTTCTAAAGTGACGCATACTGATGGCTTTCTTTTTCTTTTTTGTTCTCTCCCGTTGAAGCGGCGGTGCGTAGTGGTGTGCCACTTGCCTTTTTTCTCATGCCAGCCGTAAATCCCGTAATGTGTGTTTTATTTTTATTAAATGAGTTTTTATATAAATAAATAATACGATGTAGCACGAATTATCGAGAGAGACGGGGAGGATTCATCCAAATGAAACTAGGTACACAATCCATTACCTATCTCGTGCATCGCATTGCTATTGGCAACCTATAAAACAATAAAATGGTGTGCCATTCTTGGTTGGCCTTACTTCCTTAGCTAGAGACGATGCCGCGGCGTTGCAAGCTAGAGCCTGTGGATGCTAAAGATCATGCCGCGGCGTTGCAAGCTAGAGCATGTGGATGCGCCTTGTCGATGCAACAAGTCCACAATTCAAGGAGCAATTGTGATTCTGGCATCAAAACCTAGCTACGAGCAACTTATCTGACCATTCGGATTCGACGAATTCAGGCCGGCACCAATGAGGAACGGGATGAGGTTAGGGCAGTCCCAACTCAAGATATTAGTAGTGATGTTCATAGCCTCCACATCATCAAGAAACTAGTATAAGATACTACCCTCCTAAAGCAGACACTGATGCTCTATGACTAAATTAAATGCTGCTCCTCTCTCATCTTGTCTTGGATAGCGTGTAGAAACCATGTCTCATGTAAGACCCGGTTTCCTCCTCTTTCTTCATTAACTCACTTGCCACGTCATCTTTTGTCCTACGTGGCACCTTATTTAATGCTATGGATCTTCTTACTCTGCATATGCAGGGCGATCACATAGGCCTCGTTTAGATCCAGATTTTGGACCCCCAAATTGGGACTGTGCGGGTCACGTCGCACAGTCCCGCGTACTGTAGCATTTCGTTTGTATGTGCGAAAAATTGTTTAAAAATTGATTAATTAGGCTTAAAATGTTCGTCTCGTAGAGTACAATAAAATTGTATAATTAGTTTTTGATTTCATCTACATTTGGTACTACATGTATGTTATAAATTTGGGAGTAATTTTTGGGATCTCAACAACGGCATACTCGCCTTTGGTCCCGATGTGTCCGTCCACCCAGGAGTCCGGCTCGGCCTTGGTTAGGAGCCTGGCCTGGCCCATAGAACCGATCCATTGATATTTGAGAATTTTTCCAGTGCTTGAAGATTATTGGAGCCATTGATGCGGTCAGATCTAATGGCTAAAAATAGAAAGAACCAATTAAAAGGAACTAGGAACCAACCAAAATGGAACCCGGAACCAAAAAAATACGAGGGCAGAATGGTATTTCCATATGTCCGGCCGTCCGTATGTTCGGCCCAAATGCAACTGGCCCATCTCGACGTCTGTCTTTAAACTTGGCAATTGCCGGCTTGCCGCCGCCGCCGCCGCAAGCCGCGTGGCTGCGCCCGGGAGCATCTTCCACGTGCGGTGTCCAGCTCCAGGCTCACCTCTCCTTCCCTGCAATTCCGACCGGCTCACATGGCTGAAGCCGTGCTGGTGGCCGCCATGGTGGTCGTGGTACTCCTCCCGCGATAGGCCAATGGCGTAGTGGAACCTCAGGAAGAAATCCACAGTCGTCACCTAGGACGGGCGGTCACTCAAATCAATAGCAAGCGGGGACCTCTTCTTCTCCGGCGCCGTGCACTACCACAGGAGCAAGTTGTGGTGGGCCACGTACTCTCGTTCCTGCCGGGGGACGAGGCGGCGGTGACTTGGAGCCCGGGTATGGCGGGCCAATGAACCGCAACACCGTTGACGCCCCGCCCTTCGCCAACGCCGGCAGTGTCACCCTCTTCGTCCGCTGGCGCGGCGGGCGTGAGGAAGACGGGCGGCTGTGTGTTTGCTAGATTATTATTTTGAAGAAAAAGACCATTCTACCCTTACTTATCCCTTAATTACAATAGAACCAGTGTTTGTAGTTTTTTTTTCAATCAACGGTTTGGAAAAATTCTGGACACCGGAACCGGCTGGTTCCATCCAAGCACCGTAACAAGTCTCTTGATATTTTTTTTCCCAAAAAAAATCAAAAGGGGAGAGGGGTGGTAGCCTGGTAGGATGAATGATCCGCTGGCCCGGGGACGTGGTGTCATGGACGAAGCGCATCTCAGCGCTGGCACGGAGCGGCCGCGCGGCGGAGGCGGTCGCGGCGTTCGCCGGGATGGACGCGGCGCCGAACGCGCTGACGCTCGCGAGCGTGCTCCCGGCGTGCGCCGCCCTGCGGAGCCTCGGCGCGGGGCGGGCCATCCACGGGTTCTGGCTCCGCCGCGGGGGCGTGCCCGGCGCGAACCTGATCGTGGACAACGCCGTGCTGGACGTGTACGCCAAGTGCGGGGCGCTGGGCAGCGCGCGCCACATGTTCGACGGAATGCCGGAGCGGGACGTGCGCTCCTGGACCGCGATGGTGTGGGGGCTCGCGCGGAGCGGCAGCCCCCACGACGCCGTGGGGATGTTCCGGGCGATGCTCTCGGACGGCGGCGGCGGCGGCCCCGCCGCGCCGAACGAAGCCACCGTCGTCAGCGTCCTGCACGCCGCGGCGCGCACGGGCTCCCTGGCCTGCGGCGAGGCGCTGCACTCGTACGCGCTCAAGCGAGGCCTCGCCGGCGAGCAGGTCGTCGGCAACGCGCTGATCAACGCCTACGCCAAGTGCGGGGACGCCCGGATGGCGTTCAGGGCGTTCGGCGAGCTCCCGGAGAAAGACCTAGTGTCCTGGGGCACCATCACAAGGGCCATGGCCGTGAACGGCCGGTGCAGGGAGGCGCTGCTGCTGCTCTCGCTGATGCTGCGCCGCGGGGTCCGGCCGGACGGTGCGGTGTTCCTAGCGCTGCTGTCTGCTTGCCGCCACGCGGGCCTTGCGGACCAGGCGCTGCTGTTCCTGGACGCCATGGCAAAAGTGTACGGGGTCGCGCCGGGGAAAGAGCACTACACGTGCGCGCTCGACGCGTGCGGCCGAGCCGGGCGGCTCGACAGGTTCGAGGAAGTTGTTAGACAGATGCCGGTGGAGCACGATCGGCAGGTGGTTGGAGTCTATTACGCCTCCGTAAGTGAGTGGAGAGCCAGAGGCGTTGCTGGCGTCGGAGGGGAGCAGCTGTGGGAGCGGTTTCTCGACGGAGAAGTGGACGCCGGCGGTGGCGTGTACGCGCTCATGTCCAAGTCGCTGGCTGACGCGGGGAGATGGGAGGATGCGTGTGCTGTCAGGGAGAGGATGGCTGCAAGAAGGATAGAGAAGGATGCTGCATGTACTTGGATTGAAGTATAGCACAAATGAGGAACGGGCGCGTATTCAGGAACGCGGAAGCACAAGTGAGACAGCTTTTAATATCCGCTGAGGATAAATTGGCAGCAAGGAATTGGCCGGATAATTTGGGGCTTGTTTAGATCCTAAATTTAAATTTAGGAGGCAAATTTGGGAGTATAGTGTCACCTCGTTTCAATGTTCAAAAATTGTCCAAAAATTGATTAATTAGGTTTAAAATGTTCGTCTCGCAGAGTACAACAAAACTGTGCAATTAGTTTTTGATTTTATCTACATGTACTTCATGCATGTTATGATATTTTAATATGGTAGAAAATCTTTTTTTACATAGTAAATTTGGGAGTTAGCTTTTGGGATCTAAACGAGGTAAGTGTTTGGGCAAATCCAGGAGGAGCTTCGTTTTAGGTAACAGGCTTCTGTAGTGATTCTGTAGTGCTTTTTCGGTTTTCATGTTAGAGCTGCCTCTTGTAATCCGCTCTTTCTACCTTTTTAAATGAACTAGCAGTGCTATGCTATAGCCACTGAGCTATAATTGTCAACAAACGAAACTAATGTGTTTTCTTAATACAATGACAATTAGGTCTCCTGTGTATTTAAGAAAAAAAAATAGCACAAATGTTTGGGTGAGCACCGAAAACACAATTTATCATCCATGAAGCCAGAAAAAAGGACCTTTTGCAAAGTCCGTTCAATAGACAGTTCCAGTCTTCCAGATCGATTTGTTTTGCAAAGATTTGAGTAAATTATCCTTTCCTGGCTTGTGACGGTTACATTACATGATTACAATTTACAACAAAGCAGTCTAGCGACCCAAACAAGCATATCTACCTGCACGTCGCTATAGTTATGCTCATTTTTGAATCGTGTATGTGTAGTTCCATATATACAGCTTCCATCACCAACAGTGTGTTACTCTGTCAATCTCATGAGGTCCATATTATGGTAATGTATCCAACTAAAACTCAGTCCAGCTCAAATCTACCATAGGGTCGATACAACACACCTGACCCAAGTAGTAAACAAGTTGCTAGTGGAGTATATACATGAAAGCAGTAAGGTCGCCTCCGAAAGCATGATTGCAGCACCATCAAAACGAGGTGAGTTCCCAGATCCTGAAAATTGAAACACGGCCAAGAGTATGTCAAGATTATGAGTTGATTTACACTGGAAAATAGTCAATAATTTATGACACGTCTTTAATAATAGTTGTCCAGAACCCATTTCTTAAGTATGATTATTGGATTGTTTTCAAGAACCTAGATATAAATTGGTTGCAGAACCAATGACTAGAAACCTATATTTCAGCACTATCCACTGATCAATGAGATTTTATAACTACAAATACCGAAGCAACGACTGATTGATCACATATCACTACTGTTGAAGGTTTCTTCTGAACAAGCTGGTAGTAACCTTGCAATCGCTAATTTCTTCCTAAAATTTAAAAGGTGGTCCGAAAACAAGAACAATAAGCCTAACAAGTTATCGTGATGAGGGAAATAATTAAAAAAAAGTTAGGAAACACGTACAGAATATGATGTAGCATGTCAGTAGATCGCATCCCAATGGTTCGAAACATATTCGTATGAAAAATTTCAGAAATTGCCAAACTTGTTTTCCTCTGGAAACAGAAGTTAATTCAAAGAGATATTGACCTCACACACATTGAAATCCTTGAAAACCTCTGATACTGTGGGGCCTATCACACCCATGTTCCATGAGTATATCTTTAGTCCTGTCACAAGCCTCATCATCACCATTTCATTGCGGCAAAAGCTGACTCCACGCATAAACTATAAGTGGAGATGATCAAGTGGCTGGGTAAGAAGATTAAATAGCTGTGCTGCCAGTCATCCCGTGCCAATTCTCTACATATTGATATCTGAGATTGAAAGAACCAATGAGGTCATATTATGAACAGTCAAAAGATCATATCAATGTGGTTGTATTTTGTATCAACATCATTCGACAATTTGACCATCGTATCAGCCTGCACCCGTTACTCCATCGGAAAAATATATTGGCCAATTCCCTCCTACACAAGTTAAGGTAACACAGTCATTCATCCAATATCCCATATTGAATATTTGATAAAATACACACACATTGAGCACAGTGCAACTCTTTTCATTCATATTTGACTATTAAATCTAATTCAAGGTGAATGATGGAATTCATCAAATATTTTCATAGTCTGCAAGACAACACATAGAACATGGATTGTAAACATAACATGATTCATACTACTAATAAATACCGCATCTTCATTTTCCTTAGAGTATCAATTGGAGGAAGTATATAACACCTATTGTACTATCCGTCGATATAATACAATTAGCGATACCATAGCCGATTGAGATATTATTGTCTACTTAGTTAAAGATGATATGTAATGATCAGGCAAATAATATGCACAACTAGTGACTGAAGAAGTGAAGAGCAATACATAGTTGAGTAGCCAAAAGTGCACTGTCCTGCATACTAGACATGCTCTTCTAATCACTATCAATACAACGAAGAGGCATGCTGAACAAGTTGACATTGAAACTAATTTACAGCATACTACCAGTTTAGCAGTGAGAGGAGCAATGGGAACAGACCAAAATCTCTATGTTATATAGTATAAATGTGACCGTGAGAAAACTAATTGCCTACAGCATATATAACTATAACATGATAAAAAATTTCTTCGACCAAAAGCAAAAGGTATGACAATAAATAATGATGGATTCAGCAACCGAATTGTCGATAAGAGAAGATAACCATAACAAGAAGCAAAAGAGTATACCTTTATTTCCATCTTGATTTCGGACTCCTTGAATCTGTGTGTGACATAAAGTGGTTTGCTAGCGACAACCTAGCTCCTTGCCTGAAAAGTTAGACAAATAGACATCATGTATAGGATTGAATAAGGCATATCGACAGGAAAATTTGTTGTTATTGGTACCAACTGACCTCTTAAAGGATGAAAACTAGTTGGAATAGCTTAGAGAGGATGGCACAGCAAACTAGATTTTGCATGATTTGCATCACTGGCTGACTTATATTATTTGCTGGAGAGGCATTCCAGCATACTGTCATATATAAGAGAAACTTCATAGAAGTTCTGATGCTTACAGTATCCTGCCCAGCAAAATATCCTAACCAATGAATGAAATAAGCAGGCATCAACTACAAGACCTTGAGAACGTATTTTACGGAGAAGGATCAGTACATATCCCAACCCTTTTGCTTTTACCAACCAATTATTCAGGCGAACAAAATGATCAGGAACCAAACATTTTACCGAAGAATCATTATCAGGAACCAAACATTTTCCTGAAGATCCATAATCAGGAACCAAATATTTTACTGAAGGTTCAAGAAGAAAATTGATTGCTGTAAGAAACTTTTCATGTTTGCATAAACTGTCAATTACCATAGCAATGGTAAAGTTATTTGGAGCAACATTCCTACTGGTCATGTCCATATAAATTCGTGTCACTCCACGTAAATCCCCAACCATGCATAATCCATGAATTAAAGTATTGAATGCCACAACATCATATTCCATTCTCTCATTATCCAGTAGGAACTTTGCCACCTGGACCTTCCCAGCCCCACAGAGGCTCCGGATTGCAATTGTAAAACTAAACATATCTGGCCCAATGCCCTTCTTTATAAGATCAACCAACAGCTTCAAGACCCTAGCAAAGTCACCAACCTCGCAGAGCCTACTCATCAGAGTGTTATAGCAGAACACATCAACCTCCCAACCCAGTTCTTCGCTGTATTCCAGCAAGCACACAGCTTCTGAAAACCTAGAGTCCCGGCACAAGCAATCAAAGAGAATATTAACTGTCTCAACTGTCATGGATATTCCTCTGCTGCGCATAATATCTACTTGCCGGAATGCCTCATCAGGGAACCCCATTCTGCATAGGGCAGACATGTATATATTATAGGTAACAGAATTCGGTGTCCACCCCTTCTCCTCACTCTCCAGTAAGATTCTTTCTACCTTGCCGAATTCCCCCACACGACAGAGCCCCTCGATGAGAACGCTGTATGAGATGACATCCGGCTGGCACCCGGCTTGGATCATGTAATCAACAAACCTCTCCGCCTCGAGAACCATGCCCTGCGCGCAGTACCCGCGCAGGATTGCGGTGTAGGAGCGGACGGTGGGCCGGATTTTATTGTCCAGCATGAAATCAATTATGCCTAAGGCCTCCTCCACCCGCTGGCTGTCGCAGAGAATCGAAATGAGGATATTGTACGCGGCGGCGTCGGGGACGCAGCCCGCCGCGACCATGGCGGAGAATACGACGTGGTACACGACGTCGGCCGGGACAGGGCCGTGAGCCTTGAGCATCGCGGTGAAGGTGGACACCGTGGGCGGGTGGCCGGACACGAGGAGAGAGGAAAAGGCAGCTCGCGCGGCGCGGTGGTGGCCGGAGTCTGCGAGGGAGGAGATGAGGGTAGTGAAGAGAGGAGCGGTGGGCGGGAAGGGGAGGGAGCGGAAGAGGCGGAGTACCTCAGCTGGCCGGCCGGCGCGGGAATAAGCGGACATGAGGGCGTTGTAGGCGGCTGGGGAGGGGACGGCGGGCTCCGCACCAGGAGGCGGCGAGGGGGAAGAGGAGTCGGCGAGGGAGGCGACGGCGGATAGGAAGGAGGTGAGCTTGCGGTCGTTGGGGCAGCGGCGCGGGAGCGTGGGGCGGAGGGGCATAGGAGGAGGAGGCGGCGGCGGCGGCCGGCGAGTGGGGGGCGTGGGGAAACGGCAGGGTTTTTGGCTGGGTTTTTGGGTCGTCAGGGGGAATTGCACAGCTTCCGTTTCGAACAGAGGCTGTTGGGCCGGGCTGGCCTGTTGGGTTTCGGCCTCTATTGACTTTTGACCCAGCACGTTTCACAAGAACCACAGTTGTTCCTCTTAAGAAAATAGAACCACACTTGTTTCCTCTAGAAAGCCTTAGAGCCACACTTGTTTCCTCAAAAAATGAAACGTACTTGAATCCCTCTAAAAAATATAGAACGATCTCAAAAAAAAAATATAGAACCCTTCAAATGGTGTTTTATGGCGCTACATTATTTCTCGCAAAATTACCATGTCCAATGAAGGATAATTTTTTAGATGGTGGGATAGAATATTGTCCTAGTATGTTTAAAGAAAAAACTTTTGTTAGATGATGGAATAAGTATATAATAATAAATTATTGTTGATGTTCAGATAAGTATCTAAGACAAAGATATCAATTATATATCCTCATAAAGATTATGGAGTATCATGTTTCCAACCGTTTCAATACGCCGCGAGGGACTAAATTTGCCCACACGATTAGATCGGCATTAGTAGGCTACCCCGCATTGCAGAGCCGAGACTGGTTACTCCGTAAATTTATTTCTGTATAAGGCGGATCCATTTTTTTTCTTGATTCAAATTCTGTAGCCTTTGACTAGTTATCTATAATAACAACGAACGAACTAGTCTAGCAAAGCATAGATTTAATAAGAGAAATGGCATATCATTGTATTCAAATTTCAAGTTACTTCAGATCAATGTGCTATTAAAAAGTTACCCGCCAAAATTTCATTTTAAAAGCTATTCGATACAAGTATATTAAAAACTTGGCCGTCAAAATTCAGTTGTAAATTAAAGGGCCGCGCCAATGAAACACACACAGCTACTCCCTCTGTCCCTTGATGTAGGTCGCCGTTGGTTTTCGTGCCACGATTTAGATTCGATTCGTAGAAAATGCGTGCAACATTTTAATCTCCAAATAAATTTATTAAAAAACTAGATTCAAATATCTATCTAATGATATCTATTATGTACTATAAATATTAATATATATTTTTATATATTTGATCAAAGATGTTTCTCGGAAAGCGAGAACGAGTACATTTAGGAACGGAGGGAGTACAATATGCTCGTCGGCGGCAAAGGTTGGCCAGCGGTTGTCGAGAACTAGAAGCAGCACATGCACATGGAAGCAGCTGCATTATTATAGTTACATCACATTGATTTTCACGGAACGCATTGCCTAGTGCCTACCTCAAACTCACGGAAAGGCGGTACAGGTAGTCTCGTACCGCCAACAGTCCCTTCCGTGCAAACGCAACCAGGGATGATTTGGGCGGCTGTTGGTCAACAGTGGCGCGAAAAGCAGCAGCGAGCAATTCACGTACGGGCGACCGATTCATGGAATCATCGTCCTCAAGACCTCAATCACGTTGCCGATCGAAGCGGATGAATGGTTGCACATTCAATGGCTGACGACGCTGCATCGACCGACCGACCCGCCCCCATCGCGACAGCTAAACGCCAACCGGGGACTGTTGCTAGCTCGCGACAGGCGCGCCAATGGCGCAACGGCCACGCCGCGCCTTATCGCCCCCGTACAGCTAGCGGCAGCGCGTGCACGCCGTCCGTTCTCCATCTCCCCTCTCTATCTCTCTCCCTCTAGCTGATGGCTAGCTAAAGCAGCGCAGCTCTCGCTGCCGGATCGGACATGGCCATGCGCCCATGCGCCCCCATGGTCCACGGAATTTCCGCCCCAACAGCGACGGCGCGGACCCGGCCTCTCGGCGGAGCGCGCGAGCCCACATCTCACACGGCGCGCGCACGCGCATGTGCGCGCCGTGGCCCTCGGCCCCTGCCACTCCCGTCCGTCTCCGGCCAATCGGCGCCCCCGCGCGCGGGGCGCTGCTGGCCGCGGCCGGCCGGATCGGAGCTCGCGGCTTCGCAGCGGATGGATGGATGGGTGGATGGCGGGCATATGGACGCGCCAAAGCTAGCTAGCCGCTAGCTTGGTCCGCCCCCACGCTACCGGTGGTGCTCGAATTGAACCCCCCGGCCCGGCCGGCGCGCACACGATGGAGATCGAAGTGATCCCCAATGCTGCTGCAAGCATAGGATCCAGCGGCAACAGGCCGGGCGCGCAGAGCGGTGGCAGAGCTGCACAAACGGCCAGTGTACTGGATCTGGCGCGGCGGAGCTGGGCTGCTGGCTGCATTGGCTGGCTGCCGAGCGCATCGGGATTGGTCGGCACCGAGAGCGAGCGATCACGCCGTTGGCAGCAGACCGGCCGTACGGCGGCGCTGGGAGATACACAGCTTACAGCTAGCTCGGCGGGCCGGTGCGTGGGGGCAGGGCGCGCACATCGATCGTGTCGTGTCAGTTCGTCACGTACCACTACATCATCGAGGCAGAGCCCACACCTGGAGGGGCCGTACATATACATGCATGCATGTATGTCAGCATATATGTGTGCTGGCCGGTGCCGGCTAGCTCTGCTAGCCAGCTGAATTATTCCTCTCCCGAGAGAGAAAGGAAAACGATAGCTACCTGAATTATTATCCGTGATCGATCGGCTCCCGTTCGATCCGTGTCTCGCCGCCCATCATTTCAATCCCCGACAAGCTCTCGGTTAGCCGCCAGTGATCCATCGAGAAGAAAAAAGGGAGCGCAGCAGCGCAAACCTGTCGTGTCCATGTGTCATACCGATCGAGCTAACACAGATATGAGACACGGGTGTGCCCTTCGTGCATGCATACGCATGTGCACCGTACCGGCGGCTCGAATTGATTTAACAGTCGCTAGTTATCCATCGCAATGCAAGCGGCAAGCCGTGTTGTTTTTTCTTTATAATCGCTGTCCAGGGCGGGAGCCCAGAGCTGAGCCCGCCTGCTGCGTATATACTGTGTAGCTAGGTACGCGTACGTATGCATATGTACGTACCCAGCTACTGTAGCGGCAAGCCTGTAACGGCGCGTACATGATATACAGAGGCATGCAGGCCTAGAATGGTCACCACGCGCGTATGCTAATTTGTAAAGTAGTAACCCCACACTGCTGGGCCGAGCGTGGTACCTCCTAATTCGTTCTATACGCTGTACCGTCTGCAGCGTAGCTAATAATATACGGAGTATGGAGTAGAGAGTAGAGACCGGCCGAGATCTGATCGACTGACGTCTGACCAACACCTGCAGAAGACGCAAGCAGGTACGTGGTACAGTGCTCAGGCCGGCCGAGTACGTACCATATAACATCATACACACCACATACTACGCACCTTTCCGTCTCGCGCCACACCGTCCCCACATATGCATGCGCCTGCCGGCCAATGGCATGCGTGCACGTACCATGCATGGTACATACGCTCTCCGGCAGGCGCGGCATGCACGCACGTACGTTACGTCCGAGATATGGTACCGCCGGCCGGCCGGTGCGCAGCGCACTACGGCACTGTGCACGCCACGTACGTACGTACGTACGCGCGCAAGTTTGGTTCATTGAACAGTGTGCGTCGTCTCGGACAAGCTAGCCAGGTAGCGCTAGTAGCTAGCCCTGCGGGGAGTGCGTGGCCGGCCTGGGTAGCTTTGGTCGCGGGGGCGCGCGGCCTAGCTGGTGGTCCTGCGCGCGCGCGGCCGGGCGAGGGGATCGGAGGTCTCGAGATCTCTACCCCGACAAGGTCACAGGCCTATAACGCCGTGCCCATCGATCGGCAGAACCTGTGACGGGGATCAATTCGGACGTACACATTGATGGACGGGAGCCGGGCCGGGGGCGCCCCGGCCGGCAAAGGGTCCCCATGCAAACTGCGTGCACACGCAGGCATGCATGCATGCACGCAGTTGGGCCTCTCGCCTTGGCCTTGGGCGCGGCATGCATAGGCCGGCCGGCCGCGCCGGGCACAGTACGCCGCGCGCGGTGTCGCGTGTAGTACTCCTACATACTGTAGCTGCTAGTACTCCAGCGAATGAAATTAAGCCGCCCCGCCATCGCCGATAGATGGACGAAGAAGACAGGGCGAGTACAGAGTACTCACACGACGGCGACGCGCGCGGTAGGACGTGTACGTCGTCGATCGTCCCTGTCGTGCGTGTGCAGGGCATATATGGACCGGCGGGACGGTGCGGCGGCCCACGCTAAGCAAGTTGGAATAGTGTTATTTGGCTGCATGCGCGCGTATTAATCCACCTAATGGTTCCAAGTGGTGTACGTACGTGTTGGACATGCATGTTCCCCCCTTTTAATTTCTTGCGAGGTCGTAGGACATGTGTGTTTCTTAAATGAAGGGGGGACTTTATTATGAACTTCATTCGAGCGCCAGCATGGGGCTTTGGTACGTTCTGGTGCAGTTTAGGCGCTGTTTGGATCCACCAGCTAAACTTTAGCAGCTAAAGTTTAGCAGCTATGGATCCAAACAGAGACAGCTAAAACTCAGCTAAACTTTAGTCGCATGCCAAAAGATACACTATTATGTACTATAAATATTAATATATATTTTTATATATTTGATCAAAGATGTTTCTCGGAAAGCGAGAACGAGTACATTTAGGAACGGAGGGAGTACAATATGCTCGTCGGCGGCAAAGGTTGGCCAGCGGTTGTCGAGAACTAGAAGCAGCACATGCACATGGAAGCAGCTGCATTATTATAGTTACATCACATTGATTTTCACGGAACGCATTGCCTAGTGCCTACCTCAAACTCACGGAAAGGCGGTACAGGTAGTCTCGTACCGCCAACAGTCCCTTCCGTGCAAACGCAACCGAGGGATGATTTGGGCGGCTGTTGGTCAACAGTGGCGCGAAAAGCAGCAGCGAGCAATTCACGTACGGGCGACCGATTCATGGAATCATCGTCCTCAAGACCTCAATCACGTTGCCGATCGAAGCGGATGAATGGTTGCACATTCAATGGCTGACGACGCTGCATCGACCGACCGACCCGCCCCCATCGCGACAGCTAAACGCCAACCGGGGACTGTTGCTAGCTCGCGACAGGCGCGCCAATGGCGCAACGGCCACGCCGCGCCTTATCACCCCCGTACAGCTAGCGGCAGCGCGTCCGTTCTCTCTCTCTCTCTCTCTCTAGCTGATGGCTAGCTATAAAGCAGCTCTCGCTGCCGGATCGGACATGGCCATGCGCCCCCATGGTCCACGGAATTTCCGCCCAACAGCGACGGACCCTCTCGGCGGAACAAGCCCACATCACACGGCGCACGCGCATGTGCGCGCCGTGGCCCTCGGCCTCTGCCACTCCCGTCTCCGGCCAATCGGCGCCCGTGCGCGCGGGGGCGCTGCTGGCTGCGGCCGGCCGGATCGGAGCTCGCGGCTTCGCAGCGGATGGATGGATGGGTGGATGGCGGGCATATGGACGCGCCAAAGCTAGCTAGCCGCTAGCTTGGTCCGCCCCCACGCTACCGGTGGTGCTCGAATTGAACCCCCCGGCCCGGCCGGCGCGCACACGATGGAGATCGAAGTGATCCCCAATGCTGCTGCAAGCATAGGATCCAGCGGCAACAGGCCGGGCGCGCAGAGCGGTGGCAGAGCTGCACAAACGGCCAGTGTACTGGATCTGGCGCGGCGGAGCTGGGCTGCTGGCTGCATTGGCTGGCTGCCGAGCGCATCGGGATTGGTCGGCACCGAGAGCGAGCGATCACGCCGTTGGCAGCAGACCGGCCGTACGGCGGCGCTGGGAGATACACAGCTTACAGCTAGCTCGGCGGGCCGGTGCGTGGGGGCAGGGCGCGCACATCGATCGTGTCGTGTCAGTTCGTCACGTACCACTACATCATCGAGGCAGAGCCCACACCTGGAGGGGCCGTACATATACATGCATGCATGTATGTCAGCATATATGTGTGCTGGCCGGTGCCGGCTAGCTCTGCTAGCCAGCTGAATTATTCCTCTCCCGAGAGAGAAAGGAAAACGATAGCTACCTGAATTATTATCCGTGATCGATCGGCTCCCGTTCGATCCGTGTCTCGCCGCCCATCATTTCAATCCCCGACAAGCTCTCGGTTAGCCGCCAGTGATCCATCGAGAAGAAAAAAGGAGCGCAGCAGCGCAAACCTGTCGTGTCCATGTGTCATACCGATCGAGCTAACACAGATATGAGACACGGGTGTGCCCTTCGTGCATGCATACGCATGTGCACCGTACCGGCGGCTCGAATTGATTTAACAGTCGCTAGTTATCCATCGCAATGCAAGCGGCAAGCCGTGTTGTTTTTTCTTTATAATCGCTGTCCAGGGCGGGAGCCCAGAGCTGAGCCCGCCTGCTGCGTATATACTGTGTAGCTAGGTACGCGTACGTATGCACATATGTACCCAGCTACTGTACCGGCAAGCCTGTAACGGCGCGTACATGATATACAGAGGCATGCAGGCCTAGAATGGTCACCACGCGCGTATGCTAATTTGTAAAGTAGTAACAACCCCACACTGCTGGGCCGAGCGTGGTACCTCCTAATTCGTTCTATACGCTGTACCGTCTGCAGCGTAGCTAATAATATACGGAGTATGGAGTAGAGAGTAGAGACCGGCCGAGATCTGATCGACTGACGTCTGACCAACACCTGCAGAAGACGCAAGCAGGTACGTGGTACAGTGCTCAGGCCGGCCGAGTACGTACCATATAACATCATACACACCACATACTACGCACCTTTCCGTCTCGCGCCACACCGTCCCCACATATGCATGCGCCTGCCGGCCAATGGCATGCGTGCACGTACCATGCATGGTACATACGCTCTCCGGCAGGCGCGGCATGCACGCACGTACGTTACGTCCGAGATATGGTACCGCCGGCCGGCCGGTGCGCAGCGCACTACGGCACTGTGCACGCCACGTACGTACGTACGTACGCGCGCAAGTTTGGTTCATTGAACAGTGTGCGTCGTCTCGGACAAGCTAGCCAGGTAGCGCTAGTAGCTAGCCCTGCGGGGAGTGCGTGGCCGGCCTGGGTAGCTTTGGTCGCGGGGGCGCGCGGCCTAGCTGGTGGTCCTGCGCGCGCGCGGCCGGGCGAGGGGATCGGAGGTCTCGAGATCTCTACCCCGACAAGGTCACAGGCCTATAACGCCGTGCCCATCGATCGGCAGAACCTGTGACGGGGATCAATTCGGACGTACACATTGATGGACGGGAGCCGGGCCGGGGGCGCCCCGGCCGGCAAAGGGTCCCCATGCAAACTGCGTGCACACGCAGGCATGCATGCATGCACGCAGTTGGGCCTCTCGCCTTGGCCCTCGCTTGGGCGCGGCATGCATAGGCCGGCCGGCCGCGCCGGGCACAGTACGCCGCGCGCGGTGTCGCGTGTAGTACTCCTACATACTGTAGCTGCTAGTACTCCAGCGAATGAAATTAAGCCGCCCCGCCATCGCCGATAGATGGACGAAGAAGACAGGGCGAGTACAGAGTACTCACACGACGGCGACGCGCGCGGTAGGACGTGTACGTCGTCGATCGTCCCTGTCGTGCGTGTGCAGGGCATATATGGACCGGCGGGACGGTGCGGCGGCCCACGCTAAGCAAGTTGGAATAGTGTTATTTGGCTGCATGCCAGTGTATTAATCGAGACCTAATGGTTCCAAGTGGTGTAGTACGTGTTGGGCATGTTTCCCCCTTTTAATATTTAACCCTTAATTTTTTGCGAGGTATGTAGGACATGTGTGTTTCTTAAATGAAGGGGGGGACTTTATTATGAACTTTGTTCGAGCGCCAGCATGGGGCTTTGGTACGTTCTGGTGCAGTTTAAATTAACGGCTATATTTACGAGTAGGTCGCAATAATGGACCCATTTTCAAATATTCTCATTAGTGAAAAAATGCGTTTTAGTCCCGGTCTCAAAATTCTTTTAGTCCCAGTTTACCACCACCCAGAACTGGTAATACAATACCATGAAAAGACTGACAACAACCTATCATACATCTGCTAAATTGTCGGCACCACCACACACCGGTGGACAAACTTGTATATAGGATGGGCAAGCCCCTCTGTTTCAAAATATATAGGGCATGTATATAGGATTTAGAAACAGCTGGACACTATAAATTTTGACCGGCCATTAAAAGAATTATGCACATGGTTAATATACAAAGATGTATATTTTTTTTTCGAGGAACCAAAGATGTATAATTAATCATATATACTTCAAATATCTTTGAATGATATTTCGTTTTGTAGCAATTGACAATAACAACAACAACACACACACACACACACATGTATAATAACATGTGTGTGTATGTTATAATAAAAGTTTAATGGTCAAAGCATACTTCACGAGACTTTCTCATTTCCTCATATAGTCATATGCCTTATAGAAAGTTGGAGGGAATACTAAACTGACCAGCGCGCCCTGTCATGTGTGTGGCTTGACCGGCCCTGTCCAGGCGGGCAATGGAGAATCATATCCTAAAAACACTATTCCCCTTGTTCTTCACTTGGAGAAAACTATTCCCTCCCAAAACAAATGAATTGGAGTAGAAAATAAAGTAATTTCCTTAATTACCAACCCCGCCCAATAATACATATAGTCTAAGGGTGGTGTGTGTTTACAACAGGATTTGATATACCTAGTGCTGCAGACTTCTCTAAATAAATCGCGTGTAGCTGTTGGCTAGGCAGACCCAGATGATAGTGAAATAGAGTATGCAGTCATCCTTGCATACAGTAGTTATTTATAGCTGACACGATCCATTAATTGTTCATTCCGTGGACAAGGAGCGCATTGATGCATGCATTAGCTGTACACCTAATGCTGTTAGTTTGTTCTCAGCTTCTTTAATACGGGTCCAACCGGTAGCTGCTGATAGCTAGTAATAGAAGTTCAATTTACCTGAGCAGTGAGCTGAGCGTGGTAAGGCTAAACTTCTCCATCAATTCGAAAGGCTCGGACATTCTCCATAATGAAGGTACGCAATGGGGACCAGAGGATTATATGAATATATTATCTAACCACGTGTTGTCTAAGAAATCAGTATATATAGTGGCGATTTCAAGAAGACGCAAAGCCAACTTTCACCATATAGTGTCAGCAGTGTTGTTCACCATACAGGGCCCTTATATATACAGGGACCATATAGTCCATATACAATCCATCAGCTAGTGTTGTTGGCCAGCACTATCCTTGATTTTAGATTTGGCATTGCACTGACGTCTCGAGGACCAGGGAGAAGTTTTTTGATTTAGTGTCAGATAGAGATCCACCAACCTCAAAACAAAGTAAGATCAATTAAACGCTGGATTAGGCTTTATCAGCCCTTTATCTCTTCATGGTCATCATCAAGCTTCCAACTTACTGCTGATCAGGTGCCTCCCGAGGCTGCCTGGACCTGGATCCCCTCGCCCCCAAAATGTTGCAGTGCAGATCTTGTCTGCCTCGACTGCCTGCCCATTAGTTTCCAGACTTGTATTTTATTTAAGCTATGTAAAATGGGATGTAATCAGATACACAAGGTCCAAGTCTGGATAAAACCGTTCCCTCTGAGTAGGTGTGGATGAGATGGAAAATGAACTGATTTCCCTGTCAATGCCTCCTAATACAAATGGATGGGAAGGGATTATGATAAAGTTCCAAACCAAGCCTAACGAATAGGTCCACTTGGGAGCATTATTATACGCCTTAAAAAGAAAACAAAAAACGAACAAAAAGATACACCACGTAAGCAATGCAAAGAATGTGGGCCCATGACTGGCCAATCTATTGATGCGAGGCTGCAGGCAAAGTACCTTGTTCCTCCGTCTGGCAGACTAGCAGTAGCAGAGCTGGGTCTGGGGAGTGGCTGCGCACCTGTGTGCTGAGCTGAGCGCCTGAGCCTGAACGTCCGAGACAATATCTAGGCTGGTGTGCATGTCTCACAAGCCCAAGATGGTGGATGCGAACTGCAGAAAGCATAGCAAGTGTGAGCCTTTTATGCTAGGAGGAATAATTGCATATGAGTCAGGAACTGCATACGTAATAAAGCAGCCACCGTTCACACAATTTATATGATCATCAGTCCTGCGTGAAAGTTTGGGCACTGGCCAGTGGCCAGTAACGTAGGTTATATCATGGAGGCATCTAGCACAACCGAACTCTGGCTCTGTTTAGTTCCCAGTCACATCATTAAATTTTTAAAAATTCTCTCTTCAAACTTCACTATTCAC
>OAMR01000082.1:1395410-1406627 GCA_900205405.1 Echinochloa crus-galli
TTTTCTACATGGAACTAGATGTGTATAAGAGACAGCCCCCCTGGGTGTGGTGTTTCCCCCCAATTTCATTCTCTACACACCTTAATAATTTTAACATTAGAGTATAAGTAGATCCATTGAAGTGTTTGATTTGGCCACAAAAGAATCATCGCCCTGATCTCACTTCTGTACTACATTCCGCTAGTGGATCTGGCTGAAGAACTGTTGTTTTATTCTTGAACATGCAGGAGAAATACATGTCATTATATTGTGTAAATAAGAAAAGCAACAATACTTGGGCCCCGTGTGAGAGGTAGAGGATGTATGTGAGCCATTTTCTCTCTCTAATACAATGAAACACAACTCTCCCGCGTTAAAAAAAAGTATAACCACACAGCACAAACACCCTGGAAAAGATAAGGGTGCAAAACAAAAAAACACACGCAGGATGCTAGAAACATGAATAGCACTCCACGAAAAAAAATTAACATATTTTCAACCAGCAAGCACATAGAACAACTGTTACTAGTATAATCTGGAACTTGAACCCATGAAACAGAAGACTGCTTAACTGTACATGTATAAAGAATGATGAAAATGGCTATGGATTAAATGAATGTTTAACAAACATGCAACAGCTAGCTGGCCGTTACCTTGCCTGCCTTATGCAAGTAGTCTCAGATCGAGTAGGTTATCATATGAATGTCCAGCTTTGGAGCTTTTAATGTCCAATGCTATCATTTTTGATGTTGCTGCTCTTATTTCTGCTGCCGCACTGCCCTTCCTGTCACTATTTTTTTTTGAGTGAAAACATACAGTAGAGGTGACCCCTACTGTCGTTCCTGTCACTATTGTTGGTGATAGATCCAATGCAACTTCAGGATATGTCGTTTTCTCCCTCCTGCATGCAAACACGAACTGCCCACAAGATTCAAAAATGCTGGGGACAGAATCTAGCACTTTTATCTTGTATGCAGGAAACCTTTGTACTGTTATTTGGGGTTTGGACATGCAACACTTCTTTTTTTTTTCTCGAACACGCAGGAGAACTGCGTATCATTGTATTAATAGGAGAAGAAGAATCTAACATAGACTCACACATACACACAAGTCACACACACACAAACCACTCACTCACACAAACACCAAACTGTGCACCGGAGCACAGGAAGACCTGACCAGGAAGACGGGGATTAGCCCACCCCCGTGGCGGTGAGCAGGGAAAGTCCCTTAGCTCCTGCCATGCTCCAAAGATGGGCTTCGTCCTTGAACACCTTGAATATCCCACTGTCAAATGCCAAGGAGTCATTATTTCGGTTAAGCATACAACCAATACCATTAGATAAAAATCAAAAGCAGGTACAATCATGAAAGTTGACAGCAAAGCGAGGAAAAGAAAGAAACACCTAGAGGCAACATTTCAGTGACAGGCCTCCCATCAGGCCAAACACCAGCAGTTTCCCAAGACGACCGAAATTGCAGCCCTAGCTAGCCCAATATATTGCGTCTACCTATGCTGCAACTGTAGTACCTCCATGTTATACTACAGCTAGACTTTTGCTCCTAGACCATATATAGGTCCTTACCTGGACAGCGCGCCTTTATTTTCCCCAGTATTGCAACCACACAGATTTGTATCCTGTACTGCATGTATAGCTCAATCAATCAGTACTGAATCTAGCTACATAAGTAGGCTAAATAGATGCGCCACCTATCTCTGACTATGAGCAGATAGAGTTCAATCTCAGTTGCAATGTGAATTGAAAAGTTGTATTCAATCTAGTTAAATGGTACATATATTTAATTATTTGAAAGTGGGTATATGTTAGCGCTGGGAGGTCTGGACATTGAAATTTGAAGGCAAGAGCCATGCTTCATGCCAGCCAAGAAAAGGGCTTCACAAATTTAAGGCAGTGGAAGATGGCAGTACGGCAGGGTGCACCAGTTAAAATCCTGGTTCTTCTGCTCGGGACACACACAAAAAGCTGGGCATGTAAACAAGTAACAGCAGAGAAGAAATTCACACGGGACTCCTGACACCAAAACTCTTATGTTCTATCTCCATCTCGTAACAAAGCAGATCAAGTATGTGTTTTAAGGTCAGAGTTAACAGCTGCTTACGATAGTGGCAACATGAATCAATAAGGCACGGTCACCACCCCTTGTGTCAGGGCAGGAGCCCTGTGCTGCTCAGTGGATGACCGATGTGATGCGAGTGCAGCTCTCCTACAGGGACTGGTGTTCTGTTCTGCATACACACGAGAAAACAAAATAGCAGGTTAATTAAGTACCAACCAACATCAGTCAGGGAAACTGAGGAAAACATGTCACGTGAAAGCGAGTAGAGTGACAAGAAATGTTTCTGTCAATTCAAAGTCATGGTAACCCACGTTAAGCTTCAGATGTCATGGCATGCAATTCTTAGTAGTTGTACATCTTTCTAGTGCTGCAGGCACATTGAGCTTAAAGAGCTTCTAGGGCTAAAGCTTGTGGGCTCATATCATTGCCTGAGGTCAGCATCACAAGATAATGAAAATCATCAAAGTTCACCCTGTCGGGTGCGGATGGCCCAGCGCATAGATTGTTCAGTACTGATGCCATGGATGGGATGTCGAAGCACCAATTGGTTCATTTTCCACCATTCATATCAACGCATTTCAGAGTGAAAAACTTGGTATGCAATTAGTTTATGCTTATCTGTTATCACTTATCACCATAGCATCCTCCTAAGTTGACTGTACATTCTGAATTACAGAAGTAGAAATAATCCAAAATTGACCAGAGGTCAGCTATTGTTATTTCACAGGCATGCAAAACCAGCCACAGAAAAATGTTCTTGCTCAGCCAGGCATACATATATGAAGTGTGGATAAACACCAGCAGTACAACAAAGGCAAAATCTATGCTCATAGCAAGACACCAAAAACCTTGGACCCATCAGTCCAATGTGCAAGTCACACATATACTTGCCATGGCCTAAGAAAGAGAGTTATAGGCCTTTGACCGTTTCAAAGCTTCCGTGGAATTTTGAACTAAATAAACCTTTTCACAGCTTTTATTTCAATGATAAACCATGATTGCAAAAGGTTGAGTTGAAACTTAAGCTTGCAAAAATATAGGTAGTCCCAGACTCCCAGCCTCTCAACAGTACAGATGGAAGCTAGCAGAGGATAAAATAGTGAAAAAATTGTAAATGCCTCTATTCCAATAGAAAGTAGACAGTATTTGATCATTGCTCTCAACAAGTTAACCAATATTGCTCACAGGTACCATATAGAGCAAGGAATGTTAGTACTAGCATAGCTTAGTGCTTACACAAGATTGAAGTTGGAAATGGTACCTCCACTTGTGCAAGCAAATACCTTTTCCTGATTTTTGTGATTTATTAAGCAGGCAGCCACATTTAATTGCAAGCAAAGCTGACTACTATCAAGCACATAGAATTTTAGTGATAGTTATGTTCTGAATATGAGAACCAAAACTAAAACAGATTTCTGTATTCGATACTGTTAAATGAACTAATAAAGAATAATATCATCTTGATGGAATGCTTCTTAGATGCTAATGATTTCACCAGAAGTCCCAGCACCAAGATTAAAAATGATCATGAATGGCACATTTTTTTGGACGGGTCACCAGAGGGGAAAAGAGTCCCTCACCTGAATATACTGCATTGGATTGGCAATGAAAATACTGCTGAAGGTTATATAACAGAACATCACACATTGGGATACCAACAACAACACATACAAGAGGTACACATTGGGAAAATGATTGAATGCTTCATGGTATCATACTACTATACAGATATTTCACCGATGTAACAAAGAAAATGGGAACTTCACTGACTGAATGAGTTGACATTCTATTTCCAGCAGGGGCAGTTAAAGATGTACATAACTTGTGATGATGTTTCCCACTCTTTGCAGCAATCAATATTCATGATAAACATGAGTTCATGCTTGGATGTGACTGAAATGATTATATGCAAGATTGCGTAGAGAATGGTGCTGCTACTTTTAACTATTTGAGTTACTCGGCTCTCAATGCTACACAGCAGCAGAAAGAGTTGGATTTGAAGGTATTTAATTTGCAAAAAATACAGGAACAGCTAGCTGCAGCAGCCAGACAGTGCAGCGGCAGCTAGCGTCTAGGCTATTCGAGAATGCTGTTTCGCTTTGAGAGGTGCAGGAAGGTAGCTAGCCACATGATTTTCTTAGCTTAGCGTGTGAACGGCTGTGATGACTGTGGTACGATTTGGCTACTGCTGCTTGGGCTACTGGGCTCTGCAGCCGATCGGCTCAGCTGTGCAGACACAGTCGCAGCCGCTGATAGAAGCTGCGGCGAGCAGAACCACAAGAGATGCAGATGTGATTTTCCGAAAAAAGAGAAAATGAGCATTTTAAAAGGCCCCATGCATATGTATCATTATAGATTTCAAGAAATAAGTCACACAACTTCTTGCCATCCAACTGTAACTTCTACTCTGAAAAGTACACCGAAGAAAAGCTTCACTGAGAAAATTCCTACACAAATCCATTAATAGGATGCTTACCACATACTGATACAAAGCCTCCAGTTTCAAGCAGGTGTGCTTTCTATAATTTAGCTGCATTCCTTCAGTATCAATACAAGAAAAATTAGTAACCACTTGGAAACTGAAATATGCAATAGAACCAGACGTTCCCAAACCCTATCTCCTTGGGATAGCAATCATCATTGAAGGAAATCACCAGAAGCCAAGTTGAAGTCAGCACCTGGACTATGGCCCATAACCATGAGTGACATGTTCCATAAGGCCCATAGCTTCCCTTACCCAATATTACGTGTTCCTACTCACCGTACTGATCCTTCTTATTATATTATTTATCTATAGTATAAAGAGCGATAGTTTTGGTGTTTCTTCTATCCACACTCATGTAAAGCCTAGGACTCATCTGTCATACATACTGGTTAGTGGCTATACATGCCAATTAGCATATTTCCTGTCTCTCACACAGCAATTAGCATCTGATTGTCATATGTTTTTCAAAAACAAAAAGGTTTTTTCTATTCACCTTCACCTAAAGTGTAGGACCCATTTTTCATACATACTAGCTACACATGCCAATTAGCATATTTCCTATCTCTTGCACGGCAATTAGCATCTGATCGTCATATGTTTTTTTTTAAAAAAAAGAAACACGTGCATGTGGCACTTGCATCTATGCTAGTGTTACTAAACCTGAATCAGTATTTGAAAATGTACAGTAATCCTCTTACCAATTTAGGTGCTTCTACTCATTAGTCGTCTGTGTAGAATATTGGGCAAACACCACACACCCAAGATGGGGGGGTGACCTATCATTATATATGCCGAATACGGCTTGGAGTACATCTAACACCCAATGTGGTACTATACAAGACGACGATGCCACAAGGAGGTGGAGGCGGCGAGCATGGCATGGGCAGATACTGGGGCGACTGAGGGGATGGTGTAGAGGTCGCCAGCACTATTGCAGCGAAGAATCACGTGGCCCGTCCTGAGTTCCTTAACAGAAAAACCAGAGGCGTCAAATTCAACGGAACAACTATTGTCGCGGGTGAACTGACGGACAGATAGAAGGTTATGAACAAGTGATGGAGCGACAAGGACGTTGTTTAACGCAAAATTAGACGTATCGGTTTTAAGGATGGAGGAACCTCTAGATGTGACAGGAATACGTGCACCATTGCCTACAGTAATCGAAGAATAAGCAGCTGGGAGACGGGAGATCCAAAGCCATCGTCCACTCACAACATTAACACCAGGAGGACGAGGCACCAGGCGCCATGTGCCATTATCCATCAATGCTTGGTACTCATCAGCCATAGCAGCGCGCCAGTTCGGATCAGCAAGGGCACTGCGATAATTACTCGGAACAGGGGAGACAACTGTAGAAGTAGATGTAAGATTCCGATAATTAACAGGCTGTATCGTACCAGACTGAAGACGTGTCAAACGACGTATAGTAGGACTTGGCTGGGGACCATGAACTTGCTCAGGATTGATCGGCGGGGGAAGTGGACGACGACTGTAGACCTGTCCAAATCGTCCGAACAGAGGGGGAGGCGTAGGTGCAGCAGCTGCTGGCGCAGGTGCCGCTGCTGCTGGCGCAAGTGCTGCTGCAGGTGCTGCTGGCGCGGGTGCTGCTGCAGTTGCTGGCACAGGTGCTGCAGCAGCTGCTGGCACAGATGGCGTAGGAGCAGCAGGCACAAACACCGGCGAACTCCCGCCCGGAAACGAAGACTCCGAAGATCCTGATGGGGGTACGGAACCACTCCCACCAGGAGAAGAGAGCGGTGGCTCAACATCTATGGAAGATGGAGCAGCCGCAGACGAGGGTCCTGATGGGGGCACGAAACCACACCCACCAGAAGAAGAATACGGTCGCTCAACGTCCAAGGAGGACGGAGCAGCCGCAGAAGAGCCACCAGCTGCATGATTAGTAGAACAAGGTGCAATATCCATGTTGACACCTAAGACCATATACAACTCTATATATCTAACACCCGCCCGCAGTCGCAGGTGGACTAACGCCTAGACTGGACCTAAAATCTGTAAATAACTGTACAGGAAGACCCTTAGTCATAATATCAGCAAACTGGCGCGACGAAGGAACATGAAGAACTCGAACTTCACCCAAAGCCACCTTCTCGCGGACGAAATGAATATCAATCTCAAATACGGCTTGGAGTACATCTAACACCCAATGTGGTACTATACAAGACCATATACAACTCTATATATCTAACAGTCTGTTTCCTATCAAACAACAGTAGATTATAGACACCTCCATAAGACAGATCACCTGATCTCCATGTGGAATTTTGCTTGTCTGCTTGTACCGAGCTCATGTCCCAAACTAAGTTGGGACGAGTCGGTTATTAGAGACCTTAAAGAGTGGAATATCTCTAAGGATTTAGCTATGGATAGGAGCGCTTGGAGACTAGCAATTAATGTGCCTGAGCCGTGATCTTTGCTTTCTTTTCTGCTTTCCTCTAACTCTTTTTCTGTTTTTTTTTGACCTTTTGGGTTTCACCTCTAGCCTACCCCAACTAGCTTGGGACAAAAGGCTATGTTGTTGTTGTTGTTGTTGTTTGCTTGTACCGAGCTCATGTCTCTTATGAATCATCTTCTCTTATGATCGGTTAGTGTTCTTACACAACAGTGCACATCGCAAGTGCTTCAAAATAAAATCAGGAGTGTCTGCCTCAATATGGCTGCCTACAGTGTACTTTTCTGTCTTCATTAACATGGTTTACAAGTTCTTTCACAGTGCATTTTATTCCTTTAGGTATATTGAGCCCATTAGAATGAACAAAAGAAACTGACCAAAAGACAGGATAAATTACTGGATACAATATTTTCCAGAAATTCTACTAGATACATATGCAGGAAGTCTGTTTAAACATTCAATTTTTGTTAATTTTATATTCAAAAGTTTTTGTTCTTTATATTGTAGATATGGGTCTGAAAGATCAATCATAGGAGAGTCACAGTGGAATGATGCTTTTATACTAGAAGGTTTATGTAGGATTAGGTCAGCCTACAGTGGTATATGTAGTATGTACCTATAAAGTAACCTCAAAGCTCCTTGTAGGCTTGGCTTTCTTTGCATACTATTACAAACCTCTACACTGAATCTAAACCGTTGTTATAGTATGCAGGGTTAAAGAAAATGGAAATTCTAGATGGAGGGCGGCATTGGAAATTTAAGCATATGTTTCCAGTTTCCACTAACCAACAGATATACCAACATCAATGTTTTTATAAACCTACCAACAAAGATCAGAATTCAGAATAACCTATAAATCCATTCGATAGAACCTCAGCAATCAGCACGACAAGTACAACTTATTTACAAATTACAGTGTCAAATAATCACCCTTGGGAGACTGTAGGCAATTCTACATGTAGGGACAGTTTGCCTGCTTGGTTAGCACCCAAATTTCAGGAAACTACAGGGCACATGACAATAAACGAAGAGCTAGTTTGATTCCAAAACAGATCATCTATCATATTCCAAAGGATGCATATATCTCAGGATTTTATTTAGATAATTGCAAATTTGCAATTCAAATTATAAAAAAGGGGAAAAGATCGTCCCTACTTCCTACGCGATTGCATTGTACCCACAACGAAATTAGAAGATCAAGTCTGTAAAATTACCTGTGGCAGGAAAATGAGCTATTCTGTGCTGGAAAATCATCACCTTGCACTGAATTTTATCACAGTATCATCAGAACTCGCGAAACACCGACCAGCCACTCCGCGGATCCAGGTAGACCAGTAAGTACCACTGGCGCGCACCTATTTCATCGAACACCTGGCGCGCCCCTTCGAGCGAGCTGATGGTAACTTCACCTGCACCACAAAATTTCGAAACCCATCCGTAGTCTAGATCGTACAATGCGCCATCCACCTCCCTGCAGCGGCGCGCGCGCAGCAGCAGCACGAATCACACGGTCGCACCGCACGGCAAGCGGCCGTAGTGCATGCGCGATTGCGCGAAGCGGGCGCTGATCTCGCCACCGCGGCGGTGGAGACGAGAGATAGGACGGGGAGCGCGTCGCGTGGCTAAGTGCTTACAGGCAATCGCACGGCGGGTGGGAGGAGGACGGAGGTGGGATCGCCGGCGGCGGCAGCCGCCGCTCCCTGGATCGGCGTGCGAATTTCGGGCGGGCGGCGCGGCTTGCAGTTCCAGAGTCTCGAGGGGAGCGGCGGGAAGAGAGGATCCTTCTCTCGCACGCCGTTCCTCTTTTTTTGAAACTATAAGCACGCCGTTCCTCTGATACGGTCCTTTTCCCTTCCCAAACACCCACTGACAGATGGGTCCCAAAAATTAACAGACACAGACAGAGAGGCCCCGCTGAGTAGGGGTAGGTGACAACTCGTCGTCGTCACTCTTGGCGCTAGCGGCCAATCCCCCACCCCAATCCACTCCGGAGGGAGCGGCAGCAACCCATGGCTTCTCTGCCTCTGTGCCGCTCGCCGTCCTCCCTCCTCCCATCATGGCCTCACCGGCCAATCTCCGCCCCGTTCCACCCCAAGAGCCCCTCCTCCCCTGTCGGCGCTCACGTATCCGTCCAGGACCCGCCTCCCCAAGACCCGGCGCCTCCCTCTGATTTCAGCCCAAATGGCACCAGGCCCAGCAGCCACACGAGGCACCTCTGGGTCAACCCCAACAGCCCGCGCGCCGCCGGCGTCGCCCGCTCGCGTGCCGGGTCCGGCCGCCGCGCGCGCTCGCGCTCCGCCGCTTCGGTGCTCGGTGCGTGCGAGCCCGCCGAGGCGTCCGTGGCGGCCGCGCTGGGGGCTGCCTTCCCCGAGCCACCCTCCGAGCAGGACGCCGTTATCGTTCTCAACACGGCCGCCGCCGCCAGGCCGGAGACCGCAGTGCTCGCGCTCCGCTGGTTCCTGGGGAACGCCGAGGTCCGGAAGAAGGTCATCCTCTACAATGTGGTGCTCAAGCTGCTGCGGAAGAAGCGGCGCTGGAGCGAGGCTGAGGCGCTCTGGGGCGAGATGCTCCGGGACGGCGTGCAGCCCGACAACGCCACCTTCTCTACCGTCATCAGCTGCGCGCGCGCCTGCGGCATGCCCGGCAAGGCCGTTGAGTGGTTCGAGAAGATGCCGGAGTTCGGGTGCTCGCCGGACATGCTCACGTACTCCGCGGTGATCGATGCGTACGGCCGCGCCGGGAACGCCGAGGCGGCCCTCAGCTTGTACGACCGCGCTCGCGCGGAGAAATGGCAGCTCGACCCTGTGATCTGCTCGAAGGTGATCAAGATACACTCGACCAGCGGCAACTTCGATGGTGCACTCAACGTGTTCGAGGAAATGAAGGCGACCGGGGTGAAGCCAAACCTGGTCGTGTACAACACAATGTTGGACGCCATGGGCCGGGCAATGCGGCCATGGGTGGTGAAGACCATCCACAGGGAGATGGTTGACCAGCAGGTGCAGCCCAGCAGAGCAACATACTGTTGCCTCCTGCACGCTTACACCAGGGCGCGCTATGGTGAGGACGCCATGGCCGTGTACCGGCTGATGAAGGACGAGGTAATGGACATCGACGTGATGCTGTACAACATGCTCCTATCTATGTGCGCAGACATTGGCTATGTCGACGAGGCTGAGGAGATCTTCAGGGACATGAAAGCATCCATGGATGCCCGGTCCAAGCCTGATAGCTGGAGCTACTCGTCAATGGTGACGCTATATTCTTCCACTGCCAATGTCCTGGGTGCAGAGGGCATACTGAACGAGATGGTGGAGGCTGGCTTCAAGCCGAACATCTTCGTCCTCACATCACTCATCCGGTGCTACGGCAAAGCTGGGCGAACCGACGACGTGGTCAGGTCGTTTGGCATGCTTGAGGACCTTGGTATCAGCCCGGACGACAGATTCTGTGGCTGCCTTCTCAGCGTGGCCGGGAACACGCCAGCTGAAGAACTGGGCATGGTGATCAACTGCATCCAGAGGAGTAATGCTCAGCTTGGCGGCGTGGTAAAGCTCCTGGTGGACAGGAGCGCCTCCTCTGAAACTTTCAGGGAAGCAGCTAGTGAGCTGCTGGGCAGCGCCCGCGGCGTGGTGAAGGTGCCTTACTGCAACTGCCTGATGGACCTGTGCGTGAACCTGAACCAGATGGAGAAAGCCTGCGCGCTCCTCGACGCTGCGCAGCAGCTGGGCATCTACGCCAACATCCAGACCCGGACACAGACACAGTGGTCGCTGCACCTCAGGGGCCTCTCCGCCGGCGCGGCACTGACCACGCTCCATGTCTGGATGAACGACCTGTACACGGCGCTGCAGAGCGGCGGCGAGGGGCTGCCGCCTTTGCTGGGGATCCACACGGGGCAGGGGAAGAACACGTACTCAGACAGAGGGCTGGCTGCCATGTTCGAGGCGCATCTGAAGGAACTCGACGCGCCGTTCCACGAGGCACCCGACAAGGCAGGCTGGTTCTTGACGACGAGCGTTGCTGCCAAGCACTGGCTGGAGACGAAGAAAGCGTCTGAATTGGTAGCTGTGTAAACTGGTTAAGGGCGTATACATAGGATTTTTCTGTGTAGTCTGCAGTTGTTCTCCGATCCGATACCTCCTCGTCAATTTCTGCAGGTAGATGCTCAATTGCTTCATTGTAGTTTCTAAAGAATTCCTCCTACTGCTTTCACCCGGATGATCATAGACCAAGGATTCCAGCTTCAGCTCGTCCTTCA
>OAMR01000082.1:1416747-1457416 GCA_900205405.1 Echinochloa crus-galli
TGATGCGCTGTTGATATGAGAAGTATTTAGCTCATAAATCATGAACCAATTAAATGGGTGCTGATAGACCTCCTACCAACTGTCCACCACCAAATCATGAAAATCATGCTTATTCTCCATTCAATTCCTTGACGTCCTACCAACCACGCATACACTGAAAATTTTCAAAGTTTTTGTCACACCTGTAACTTAGAATCTGGGCAAATCTCTCCACCAACTACAAGACTAGGGTTACTTGTAGCACTCAACATTTCCTTTTGTACAGTAGAAAAGGTAGTTTCATCTGACGAAAGCTTTTTGTTTATAGTCTAGAATCGCAACCATCTGACAAAGTCAGCATGCTAAACATTTTTTAATTGTAATTAAATGTTTTTCTAAAGTAAATTTGTATGCTTTACATAATAACAAATATTCATGCATGCATCGTCCTTCAGGAGTTATTTTCAGCATGCATGCATACTGGATTACTGGTTGAGAAGACTACCAAGTTAATTCGAGTAGATATATTAAAGTGTGCGTGTTTAATCAATCGTGCACTGGATATCTTCCCGAGACAATCACACAAAACAGTGCACTTGTGCTTGCGCTTCGGGTTCAAATCCTGTTGGGCGCGCCTTCGCTAGAGTGGAAGGCGGTCCGGCCAAGGCTTTGCCCCTGGTAGTGCCAGGTGTCTCTGACGCAGAAGGTTAATCTAGCCTTTGGCCTCTATCCTAAAACAGTGCACTTGTTTAATTAGCCTTTGCAGTTTGCACATATATATGAAAACCTCCTTCCCAGATGTCAACTTAACTGTAAGACTTAGTCATAACCGTGCATAAGAAAAGAGATCTAGAAACATGCATGCCTTACTGCAACTGCCTGATGGACCTGTGCGTGAACCTGAACCAGATGGAGAAGGCCTGCGCGCTCCTCGACGCCGCGCAGCAGCTGGGCATCTACGCCAACATCCAGACCCGGACACAGACGCAGTGGTCGCTGCACCTCAGGGGCCTCTCCGCCGGCGCGGCACTGACCACGCTCCACGTCTGGATGAACGACCTGTACACGGCGCTGCAGAGCGGCGGAGATGGGCTGCCGCCGTTGCTGGGGATCCACACGGGGCAGGGGAAGAACACGTACTCGGACAGAGGGCTGGCTGCCATGTTCGAGGCGCATCTGAAGGAACTCGACGCGCCGTTCCACGAGGCACCCGACAAGGCAGGCTGGTTCTTGACGACGAGCGTTGCTGCCAAGCACTGGCTGGAGACGAAGAAAGCGTCTGAACTGGTAGCTGTGTAAACTGGTTAAGAGCGTATACATAGGATTTTTATGTGTAGTCTGCAGTTGTTCTCCGATCCGATACCTCGTCAGATTTCTGCAGGTAGATGCTCAATTGCTTCATTGTAGTTTCTAAAGAATTCCTCCTACTGCTTTCACCCGGATGATCATAGACCAAGGATTCCAGCTTCAGCTCGTCCTTCAATTGAAGAAGTAGCACTTTTTTTATAAAAAAAATAGCATGATACATATCTGCATGGAAATGAGACCGTATTGGCAAGCAGATACAAAACTTACACTCCATCTCCAAAAATGCATTCTAGGATTCAAATTTTGTCTCAAAAAAGTCCTTTTATCATGTTAGATGCATGTGCATGCAACAAACAATTAATATCAAATATGGTTAGTAAATATAGGCAATCAAATTTATTTCACCTTTTTATTAATCTATCATAAAATTCTTAGAATGACTTGTTTTTTAGGATGAAGGAAGTAAAAAATGAAGAGTGTTGAAGCGAAGTTGTTTCATGGCAAGTGCACAACTGGGTCAATAGCGCTCGATTTTTACAAGGAAGAATTGTATTATATCAAAGTTGAGTGCATCATCACGCCACATACTACAACACTTCCGAAAATAATAGAGTTACATTTAAGAACAATCAAATTCTTCGTCTTCATTGTACTCACACGTCATGCAATTCTAAATCTCGAACCCACACCTATATAATGGGTGAATAGCACTTTGAAACCATTTTAAGAAGGAAAAAATATATATATATTGCAGTTGTTTGCAGTAAAGATGCCCAATGCAGCATTCTTTACTGGGTATAGCCTCCATAAATATATCAAACAACAAGAATTAAAAACAAAAAAACTGTCTATCTGAGGCTATCCAGTGGCAATGTCTACTAGAGTACTATTCGTCCTTAACATACATAAATCCTTCATTGATAAGGTTTTGCTTACTACTCATGCTACGAGCTATTCAATGTTTACCCTCTGTCAAAGCATCATCTCAGACACAGGGAGCATGACAATCACATTGCTGAATTTGGAAATTCCCTGTGAAATTTGCTCATTTATCAAGAAATTCCAGTCCAGTAGCTGTTGGTGTCAATCCATGATCAGCCAAATACTGGTCATTGAAGAACTTGCTTAGATGCCTCATCCCACTGTCACAGAGAATTGTCACAATTGTATGCCCTGGACCTAAGTCTCGAGCAACTCTTACAGCTCCAACACAATTCATGGCTGAAGAACTCCCAACAAATAGTCCATCATTTCTCAGCAAGAACCTAAGTTATGTTCCAAGTAAATTGAGGTAAGAATCAGTCATGCAATCTGCATCTTTACATCTAATCATACGTAATATAGAATACTAAAACGTCTGCTAACTACAACATGAGACTTCCATTCATTGCTCCAAATTTCTATTGAGTGAGATATGGGTAACACTGATGATTACTTCTAAAAAATGCTTAATCCAACAGTTGATTTCAATTGTTATGCTTCCACTGAAGTATGGGGTGTCCGACATAAGACATATAGCCCCGAAATAGATATCAAAAGGCATTCCAGCTTCAGGGAAGCATAACAAGTCCAATACCATTGTTGTGATAAGATAAAGGTAGAATGCAAGAATAAAAAAATTCTCTAGT
Organism: Echinochloa crus-galli; assembly: GCA_900205405.1. Classification (NCBI taxonomy): domain Eukaryota; kingdom Viridiplantae; phylum Streptophyta; class Magnoliopsida; order Poales; family Poaceae; genus Echinochloa; species Echinochloa crus-galli. The sequence goes on from OAMR01000082.1 coordinate 1,419,663, forward strand.
CGAATATATTGACAGGTTATACTACGCAAAAATTGCAATGTTGTGCTAGCTTCTGTGTGCACATTGTTATAACAGATCAGAACTTCTAAGCATCAACAAACAACTTTAACTCTGTGAGTGTGTACCTTGACATCTCAACAGCTTCCCTATCTGTTCCTCGATAGGCTCCATCCAGTTCCGCCATCATGAAATTTCTTGTGACCCTGTTGATTCCTATGCCTTCAGTAATCGTATCAAAAGGGTTCTTCAGCCTTTTTCCCTCAGCCTCCTCTTTTGTGTACATTACCCCTCTAGTGACCTTATTGAACAGACCAGATCCAGGTGGGTCCATTAAAAAGCATTTGATGCTCCTGTTCTTTTCCTAATCAAGGGGTATCATAGTTATAAAAAAGATGTTTACCAGAGAGAAAATACATAACAGATAAATCAATAAGCATCTAACCTTAAGATATCGTGAGACTCCAGCAAGTGTACCACCAGTACCAGCTGCAGCAACAAAGGCATGCAGTGATCCTTTAGTCTGTTCCCATATCTCAGGACCAGTCCATTCATAATGAGCTCGGTAATTTGCCATATTCTCAAACTGGTCAGCAAAGAAACCTCCTTTTGAATCAGAACTCGGATCACATTTCCCATTGTGCGGCATTTCTGTAATGACCTGTGCTAGATCATTGGTTTGTGTCTTTTTTAACTCTCTCTGCATAGCTGCTAACTTATCATCTGTCACCTTAGAACTGACATGTGCTAAACCATTAGTTTGTGTCTCGTTTGCTTCTCTCTGCTCTGCTGCTAATTTGTTTGCTTCTAATGCCCTTCTTCTGGCAATATTGACAAAATGGTCTCTGTGAGTGATCGAAACAGGGCGCACTCGTTCAACTGTAGCTCCAAGCGCCTCAATGATTTGAGACTGGCGAACAATACCAGAAGTAAATTACATGCAGATGAGCAAAGCAACAAAATCCAAACAGAGAATTGTTGACCGCTAAGCTTTGTGTCCTTGTATGGAATTACAGCAACTAGTTTGTGATGGTCTTAGCATAAATGCCAAAAGAAGCATCTAACATAGTTCAGCACTTCAACTGGTTATATCAAAAGATAAATCAAGTAGGAGCACCAGATGCTACCAAGATAGAATGTTGTAAGAAGCAAAATAAAAATTCTCAGAAACCATATAACTTCCCTACCTTTTCAATGGCAGCATCATCAGGAATAACAACAAGACACCTACAGCCATAAGCAGGAGCAACAGTAGCCAAACTAATAGCTGTGCTTCCAGCACTCCCCTCTGTTACAGTACCACCGCAGATGAGATCTCCGGATTCTAAAGCCTGGCAATGATAATAGCTCTAGTGTCATTAAGTTAAAGGAACAAATAGCAGAACAAATTTTAGGTCGTTTTGTCTTTTCAAGATTTATAGCTTTTGCTGTGCATCTAGAATTCTAGATATATGTGATGTCTAGATACATAGAAAAGCGACCTACAATTTGAAACGAAGGGAGTAGCAAGGTGAAATAGAAAATAATCATGCTTAAAGGACATTTTCAATTGGATATAAGGTCGAAATTACAAGTTCCATGCTTTCTCCATAAAGTCAAATATCCTAACTCAATCTATGTATGCATACAGTGCCAGTTCTGCAGCTTCTCACCGGGAACTCTAGTTTGCAATTATTCCCCTCCTACCAAATCTTTTTTGTATAGATAGAATTGCGGAAGTTACCTCCTCAATGATCTTAACAGCGACGCGGTCCTTGACGCTGCCTCCCGGGTTCAGGAACTCGGCCTTCCCCAGAATCTGCAAAGCAAGGAAGAACAGTTGCAATTTGCTACCTCAAAAGTTGCTCAGGCAGCAAAACGGAGAAAAATAAATAAAACATCCACATGCCTACGGAGTACCTCGCATCCTGTGGCATCGGAGAGGCTGTTGATGCGGATGAGGGGCGTGTTACCGATGGCCTCTACGAGACCCCTCCGTCGCGTCCGCCGGCGGCTCGCGCAAGAGGGCCTAGCGGCTCGAGCCCACGGGACCTTAGGGATGCTATTGTGGAAGAGGAGGTAGCAGGCTACCATGGATACGGCGGCGGCCGCGGCGGCTGCTCCTGCCGCCGTCGCAGCCGCCATGGCGAGCGAGGAAGCGAGAGAAGAGGCAGCGTCTCCGAGAGAAGCGGTATAATGGGCCAGGCTGCAGAGGTGCGAATGGACTCGGTTCGCATTCATTCGACTATGCGAGTATGCGACGAGCCGACGACGATATGATATGACGAAGGACCTGGAGCACATGCTTGGGCCATGAGCCCAAGAGCATTGAGGCCCATCCCGCTATGACGGTTGTTTGTTTCTGTTGTCATATTTCAATCTCCCTGTGAAGAAAAAACTTTCAGCCGATCCTTTCAGGAGAGCAAATGCAAAGACAGAAAATACGTAGTAACATAGAATTAATATCTCTGGGACAAGCAACATAGATTCTGGTGTCGATCATGCTTAGTGGACGGAGCAAGAGAGTAGGTAGGATTAGAAAGGTGAAGTGAAGCATCTGTGAAGTGGAGGGGATCGGACAACGGGACAAGGGAGGGTCTACTGTATGTGGTAGGGGGCTATTTTCAGGAATGAAACGAACTCAACCGTTTTCATTAGTTTTTTAACATTACAGCAGCTACGAATATAAATGTAACCCTTTTCTTAAAGAAAAGGTAATGTTTTTATAAATCCAATGAAAATATGAACACATGCTTTAAAAGTTATACGAAGACAATGATTTAAAAAAATAGTGAGATTTTAGATGAAAATTCTATTTACAGTAACAATTTATTAGATTAAGACTTTTATATATTTGAATACGTGTGCATCCATAACAGAAGAAACTCATACGAGCGAGGGATGAAAATATCAAACGGGAGCACCGAGCATCTCTAAGAGATTAGCTAAAAAGATTTGACTAACAAATAAATTTGAGTATGCATACTATTTTAGCTACTCTCAAACATAGATTTAACTAACAAATAACATAGTAATCCAACAGATTCTGTAAAGATGGCTAGTGAGATAGGCTAGCTAAAAATAGCTAGCAAATGAGGTGGGATGAAGAGTCACTAAATTTGAAGGGTCATTTATATGTATGTTGAAAACATTTTTTTTCTCTAATAATAGCTAAATTTAACTTTAGGAAACGATTTGGCTTGTCTCTAACTGAAACTATGAGATTCATTGCTTTATTGATTCAACAACGTCACACCCTTCACTTTTTTTCACTGCTTCCATTACATTTGTAAAACCTCTTATTTGACAAAGTAAACAATTCCTAAAAAGAGGCACAAATTGATTTCTTTCTTTTCCGCGGTCACACAAAATTACATTTGTAAACTTTGTTTACAGCTTATATGTGCATAAGATTACAACAAAAATTAAGACAAAATGACGACACCACGGCTGATTTTGTTGTGCAAACAATCCTCCGAAACGGAATAAATTAAACTGTAGATGGGTGTACACGTTCTTTGAAATAAGTCACATGTTGCATCTGAAAGAAACAAAAAAATGTGAACGATGTCAGCTAAAAATATTGGAGGTGTAATGAGGTTTCGTGTGTGGAAGCAACCATTCAGCTTCCATGCTCCCAACAAGGAAAAAATTGTTTAGCTTGTCAACAACATAATAATGACCTGAGAATGCTTACCTACATGATAATGTTATTTGCCCTTCCATTAGACAGCCTCTTGTGAAAGGAAATCCCCAACAACTGAAGTCACGCTGTTGTTCTAGGTGCTACTTCCAGCATTGGAGTTGTTTGCATTTCTCTCGTTCTCTATGGGTTCTTGATGTTCGCTACATTGAACTCCACATTCGTCGTTTCCATCAAGTGATTTTGTGTCATGTCCTTGTGAATGTGAAACATTCAGACGTGCCTTGAAATTTGGGTTTTGTTCTTTGTTCTCTTTCCCAGCATCAGTAGCCATTTTGCTTCTTGGCGCCCACATATGAGTTTTCGTGGGACGCTCTCCTTTACCAGCAACCGTTCTTGCTCTTGGGCTATCAAATCGCTTAGCAACCCTAGTCTTCTCTGCAGATTCTGTTTCTAAATTAGGCTGCTTCAACACTTTCCCTGCTATTGTTGCCCTTGGTTGAGATATTGGCCTTCTCCTGTCAATGGCTTCAGGTGAGGATGATTGAGGTGACATTCTGGCTGTGTTCGGTTGCCTTGGTTGAGATATTGATCTTTTAGAAGCAACTTGTTTGTTAACATCCTTTGTAGATGACTTGGATGCTTCATTTCTCATATCTTCTTCGAGTGATTTCAGCCTTCTCTTGAGTTTGTCCTATGAACAAACCAAAATTAAAGAAGTTACTTTAAGAATCAGGTTGTTTAAATTCCTTCAAATAGTTGTTCCTACAAAAATACTAGCTATTCATCATTGCTTACATTAAGCTGAGCTTCAATCTTTGCAGATTTCTCTGCTATTGTTGTCTTTTCACGCAGTCGTTGTATCTCTCCCTGCACAGTTGTTTAAATGGTTAATTACCCATGTACAATTTTAACAGCATCTTTTTGTATCAGGTCATTGTTTCAAAATATAACATGGCATAGTGTACCTGCAAGAGCCTTCGTTCTTCAAGCCATCTCTTGATAGGCATCAGCTTATCAGAGTCGTCTTTCCATTCATTCGCTGCTGTTGATGCAACACGATTGACATAAACCTTGGCTCGAGCTAGCTCCCTCTCGAGGGTTTTCTTTTCTTCCTACAAATTGCAATATCATCTGAATAATCAAGAAACCGATGGAGCCCAACATCTAAATTACTTGCTCTCTAGTACCACACTTACATTCAACTTGGCGGCCTTATTCTGATAGAAGTGCACTGTATTGGCAACTTCACCCGTCGCAAGAATGGATTCCTCAAGCTCACTAATGGTATGTGTGAGCTTCTCGACCTCCAACACCTTCTGTATGTTAGCCTTCTCTAACAATTTATTCTCTTCCTACATATGAATGCAAAGAAGGATTAGTTCCACAAGATTACACTAGCACACATAGAAAGATTTGATTGCTAAGCAAGTAAACAATATGCAATAATTTAGGTACATGGTATATCTCCATCTGTTTCTTCAGTTCGATGTTCTGGTTCTGAACATCCTCTACAATCAGTGCCCTCTCGAGTGCGCTACGCAGAATGTTCCCGGCTTCGACAAGCGCCACCTCCTTCAACCTTAGATGCCGTTCTAGTGCCTTATTGTCATCCTGGAGCACAGCAATCTAGTAGCCAGAGAAGCATCCATATACACAAGAATTTAAGTAAACTATGGACATTCGCTAGTGGTTTCAATGGTGAAAATATGTATGCAGAGTTTCAGACTACCTCATGTCTGTATTTTCTTATGTCTGATTCCAAGGGTGCGATGACAGCGTCGAAGGGAACTGATTCCTCATCTTTTGAAGAAGAGTGGATCCTTCTTAGTGTTGCCTCTGCAGCGAATTGTGCAGACAATGCTTCTTTACGCTCATTGCTTAGTCGTTTCACATCTAAATTCTGCCAAAACAAGTAAACTTGTTACAACAATGAGAAATAGTATAGCAGCCTTCAGTTTCTATGCAAAAAAAAATATTGAAGCCAAAACCAAAGGAACTAATTAACCTTTTGCTCAAGCTGTTTTTCCAAACTTCTCATCTTCTCGTCCTGTTTCTTTAGTTCCTTGCTCAGCTACAAAATACGAGGTATTGTAAATATAGTAAAAGGGCTAGGCATCTTTATCCGGTGTTGCATTCACTTTACCGTGGACTGTGGAAGTTAATTGCAATGGTCAATGCAAAAACAACTCAAGCAAAAGGGACGACAAGTAGTTGAGCAGATAGGTGCTTTCTTGATCCACAGTAGGCCCAAGATTTATTTGATGTGATGGTGCATAGATGTATGGTATGTATTTCCGCTTGTTGAGCGTCCACCTTGGTGGACTCTGTAATATTTTTTTAAGCGGCTGACAATCAAACACTACCCGACATATATTGACGAAGCTGGATCAAAACTGTACAGTAAAAACAAAAGTGGGACAAAAAAAATAAACTTGAAATAAAGAAAAACACCAATGGGCTGTCGTCTCTTCCTTTATCTCTGCCATCAGAGCTTCTGTTGCGGTGAGTGTGTTCATAATTTTTAAACAATATACCTCTCTTTTAATAAATTATAAGAGCCCATGCTACCCTTTCCAAAACGGAACATACACACAAGCCAGATTGCCGGAAGTTCACACGTTGAGGAAATTACCTCAGCAATAGCCTTGTCCTTCAGAGCTTCTGTTACCTTCAAGCCTCTGATTTCACTGTATGCATGTCCTAGCTCTCGCTCCTTTTCTACATGGAACTCCAAAAATTAGTTTCAAGAGACATGACAACAACCTTTTTTATATTTATAGAATAACCTTTTCTAGAAATATATTCTTTGAAAGCTTTGGCGGCTTAAATAAATATGTTAGGTTTAGTCCTACGTTGGAAATTGATGGTGAGGCACAATGTCTGAGGCGGAGCCAGCCATCACTCATTAGATTAGTCTTTTTTTATGTTGAGTTAGGCCTCAATCTTGATTGGCTTTGACGGGCCTGGACCTTGTGTGGCGCCGACACGTGGGTACAGTGGTCGTGTCGGAATCCACTGTGCACTCTAACAAAATAATTGGCCCGCGCGTTTTGTTTGCCACATAATCTCTCCAATATAACAAATATAATTCATGTGTGTACCCAATAGATCTAGGTTTGTAAAGTTTCATCTAGGTCCAATACTTGAACTCTCAAAATGCATCTTCATGTCACTAAACTTGTCCCGATGTATCATCTGGGTCCTTAAACTATCAAAACACATTTTTAGATCCTCGAACTTGTAGACGGGTGCCATCTAGATATAAAAACTCCAAAAAATATATATTCATAAACTCATCATAGGTATCATCGCTATTCAAACACACGAGAAGATGATGGCTCCTCATTATTCTTGCATTAGATCTCTCCTTTTCCTGTCGTATTATGATAGTTTGAGGACATAGATGGTACGTTGGGACAAGTTCGGGGTCTAAAAATGAATTTTGAAAGATTAGGAATGTAGATGGCACACCTGAATAAGTTCGAAGATCCAAAAATACATTTTAAAAGTTTGACGACCTAAATAACACCGTATAACAAGTTTAGGGGCTGACTATATATTTTACTCTTAAAAAGCAACTGGCTTGGGTTAGTTATTAAGGCTTCCAAGTTACTTCACCGTCCTTTTGGAGTCACCGATAAGTAATTTGATAAATTTGGAGTCGTTGGATAATTGAATGAGACATGTCACAACAAACGGTTTGGACACGGAATTTCTGCGCTGAAAAGTTCAGAATGCGGCTATATAAAAAAAGTAAAGTCAGATATGATGGTCTTGCAGCACAATATTTAAGAAAAGGGGTTGGATGAATCCCCTATTTATTATAAAAGAAATGGTTAAATTGGATAGCGGTTGAAAAACTTGTAAAATTATTCCCTCTGTTTTATCAACTAATTAGCTTGCTCTAAACATTGTATCTCCAAAGTGAAGGGAGTATTTGCCCTATAAATCAACCGTGTAACTCATAGATAAGTCACACTGCCACCAGGCACTGTCAACAGACACTAGTAACTGTCCTTAATTCTTGAAGATATATATCTGGTCAAAGTCAGCATGCTAAACATTTTTTAATTGTAATTAAATGTTTTTCTAAAGTAAATTTGTATGCTTTACATAATAACAAATATTCATGCATGCATCGTCCTTCAGGAGTTATTTTCAGCATGCATGCATACTGGATTACTGGTTGAGAAGACTACCAAGTTAATTCGAGTAGATATATTAAAGTGTGCGTGTTTAATCAATCGTGCACTGGATATCTTCCCGAGACAATCACACAAAACAGTGCACTTGTGCTTGCGCTTCGGGTTCAAATCCTGTTGGGCGCGCCTTCGCTAGAGTGGAAGGCGGTCCGGCCAAGGCTTTGCCCCTGGTAGTGCCAGGTGTCTCTGACGCAGAAGGTTAATCTAGCCTTTGGCCTCTATCCTAAAACAGTGCACTTGTTTAATTAGCCTTTGCAGTTTGCACATATATATGAAAACCTCCTTCCCAGATGTCAACTTAACTGTAAGACTTAGTCATAACCGTGCATAAGAAAAGAGATCTAGAAACATGCAGGACTACAGGGTATATGTTCCTCCGAGGCTTCTAGGCCATCTCTCCTGGTCAGTCTGGGAAATGAATTTGGTACTCATAAGGAATTAACAACTGAAAGCAGGAAGACGAAGTATGCAAATTCTTCAAAATTCCCATAGAAACATGCACATATATAGTTGCACGCACTTGGTGTTATAAACGTCATATATATAGTTATATACTCCGGAATAGCTCGACTGTACTGGTGCAACTGGGTCATAGTAGCAGGGATCATCGAAAATTCATCCATGATTCATATTGCGCAATGCGCCATCACTATGGAGTTATGGAAGCAAAATTTAGCATAACTGAAATGACGGCACCCTTATAAATCTGTCGACGATCGTATATATGCATGCATATGTGCTACGTAGAAAAAACAAACCTTTGAGGAGATTCTCCAGCCGGTTGAGCTCGTCGACGACGGGATCAGAATGGCCATGGCCATGGACATGGAACATCTCCTTGCCATGATCAACCTCTCCCAAGCTACCCATCTCTTTCTCTCCCCACAATGCTAATAAGGAAGACCCGGCCACAAGCTAGTAGCTATAGCTCTGGCTGCTAAGCGCTAGCAGTTTCTGCTATTCTCACCTAATGATAGGAGGAAGCAGAGATACACATCCAAACGAGTCGCGGTGTGGTTGGGATTATATGGGCCTGCAGGTTTCTTCAGGAGCACCCCATTGTCGCTGCTCAGCTTACGCAGGAAATTGACCTGCGGAGTGGAGGTCGGATGAGTGCGGCTGAAGAGAACGCACGGCGGCCGGGCCGCGGTGACAAATGGAACCGTGTCCCTAAGTCACCCATATAGCACCGAGCTGGCATGAGAGTGACACTGACTGATTTTGGTGACCCCACTTGGAACGGAGAGTTGCACTGCAAAACAAACATTTGATCCAAATAAAGCAAGCATACTCGGCAGATGATGCGCTGTTGAGATGAAAAGTCTTTAGTTCGTCGAAGAAAGATGAGCCATTTTTATATGCTGGTTTGATATATACCAATTTAAGTATGCAATTTTCATATAGATTTTACTGATAGAATTCCATTGATCGAGTACGGCAATAACATGGCATCAAATCCAATCTAAGTGCTGGTTAGATATTGTAAAAAGGTCTTGAGCTGTTAAAAACTGGATACGATTAATCCAAAGACGATCCATCTTCTCTGCTAACCCAGGATGACAGGACAATGTGTTAAATGCAACGTTGATTGGGCAATGGATATTGTTAATAGTTTGCTGAGCACAAAAGGAGCGCTTTTTAAGGTACAATGCACTGCACCCCCTATCAGAACCCGAAAACAGCTGTGCATCGTAACCGTCACTGAGGAACCATAGATATATTGATGCACACTGAAGCGTGTAACGCCCCATTTCTGATGTTGACTAGGGAAGGAGCCTTCCCTTTGTCGTCTGTGTCACCACAGAATTACTCATTGGATAAACTCCAGGTTCCAAATGGCAGTGGGGAGAAGCATTGCGGATTTGTGGGCATAAAGTCTTTTAAGTTAAGAAGAGGAGGCTTTGCTTCTCTTGTAAAAAAAATCTGATGCTTTCAGGACATTTAAAAAAAAACTCTTTGGCAAAAGGTGGAGCTATAGCCAACAAAAGCGCTAACCTAACCCTTCTGTGTGATGTACTCTTAATCTATAACCTATCAGTCAGTAGGTCATCACATATTTGATTTTGGAGAGGGGTAGTTCATGGGCATATGTTGCTGTTATAAAATTATTTTCCGTGAAAGATAGTAACTACAGGTGTAATTCAAAAGTAATATAGTTTGAAAATATCTTTTTTATTAAGAAGGTTCATTACGTCTTCTACTCTTCTCCACAGATATTTTGCTAGGTAAAGTTTGTAGTTAGCTTATGCGGGGAAGTCAACTTAAAACAGCTTGGAAACTATAGGTGAAGTTTGGGCAAATCAGTCTATTCTGGGTGTTCAGAACGCGTGGACCTGTTCTTGTGGTCTCTGCCCTTTTCCAATAACTTATGTCTTACATGGCTTTTGAGTTAACCCCCAAAGTTAGTAGCTTATGTGCATTTTTTTAAAGGTATTTTTCTAAGTACCGCGGTAATAGCTGCTTTACTCATTAATCAAACTACTATGAAAGCTCTGGATAAAATATATGCAAACCAAACTTGTGGAAAACTGTGGATATTTTCTTCTGTTTTTTGCTTTCTTCATCAACCTGTGTTACTTTTTTTTGAACCGATCAACCTGTGTTACTTAGAGGATCATTGATTATATATATAGTAAAGAAGTTGGAAACTGGAGTTTCCTGACTACTCTGATCAACATATATAGCGTTATAAGCATGGGATATTCGCAAGCTTTGGTACTAAATGATTTGTATCTTGAGGAGATATTAGTGGCGCTAGCACAAAAGTACTCTTCATTACAAGTTCACAACTACTCTAAAACACCTCACTTTTGCAAGGAAAAAGGAAACACTATTGTTCCACTGTGGCCTTCTTGCTTATAGGTAAAATCAGCACTAGGTTTGTGGTGCTAACCCCTAAAAGGACTCCTTTAGCTCTATCTCTAGTAAGTGTACCATAAAGGCATAAAAAATCAGTCGATAAAACTGGTTACTTCACTTCAACCCCAAATGACGCTGATAGAACGGATATCCGATTATGCTTACTTGAATACTTGAATTATTACCACCTATTGAGCTAACGATGATGCATGAATTGGTTGTTGGAAACATATGGAGCTCAGGAGTCAGGACGCAGGATAACACGATGTCAGTGCTAGTTGTTAATAGTCAGATCAAGATTAATCCACTAATCATGCTTGTCTAGAGCCAATAATTTCGATCATGAACATGATTTTTCTGAATTGGGACGCGGACCTAACCCCGCGTGATGTAATGATGTTCTGAGTGTCTCGGTGCATTTCCCTTTCATTCCTTTGAGCATATAGGCACAAATGTTATTCTAGAGATTAAAAAATGACAACTGATAACCCATAGGAGGGTTAATTTGTAGGTCAAGCTGCAGTAGTGATCATGCTGTCCTTAATATGGATCACGGACACATGTACTCAGCTTTTAGTAATGTGACATGAACCAAACAACATGATGTGTACTAGTGTGTTAATTGCTTGTACCTTTCCTTCTCAATCCAATGTGCAATGGACTTTATCTCTTGAGTGGCACATGACTATGAAGTACTGGTACTTGATAATGGCATTAATTTGTAGGTTAAGCTAACAGCAATGTGGTTCTGAAAATGCTTTATGTATTATCATCTTAGTGTGTTTTACTTGGAACTCTAATTCAGTATTTTTTTTTCAGGAAACGGCACAATATGCACTGAAGTAACAGAAAAATAAATCTATAATACATAGAAGGAACTGCACATCACTTCTGAAGAAGAACCGGGCTTGAGGTCATCATAACCTTAACAACGATATAACCACACACACTCTACCACTAGGTTGCATCAGTGACTCACAAAAAAGACAAAAAAAAAACATATGCTTGTTTTCTGGACTCTACGACCATTTTGCTCAGAGGATTACATCCCACTCCTCTTATGCATTTTTTTATTTAATTTCATAGTGATAGAAAAAGAAAATTTAATCTTTGCAGTTGTTTCAATTTCACAAAAGTCTCAGTTGTTGTTATCTTTGACAGTTTTTTCTATTCCACAAAGAATAAAGTGAAGTTCATTAAGCAACTTTTGAAGGTACAGAAGACTGAAGCTCTTCAAATCATAAGAGGATAAGTAAAGAGTACCTTGTTGAGGACACCTGCATCAAAAGGAAGTCCTCTGTACTGCATGCTTTTAATTCCAGGCTAAAAGGTTCACCTGAGAAGTAAAACAAAACTATCAGACGGTAAAAGGGCAAATCAAACACAGCAATCACCCAGAAAGTTGAGCCGAGTCTGAATTTGTTTAGGTTTATATTATTCAAAAAAGAATTTGTTTAGGTTTCATCGGAAAACTCTGGCTCACTGCAACACAACTGCAGTCAAACTTTCTTCAAATCAGAGGGGCTACTGATATGTGCACTAGCCGCAGGATTATCATCGTTGTTTTTCCCCATCCTGGGGGGTTACCATCTGCACAATACTGTAAATACGAATTCACTGGATGAATTGGCCAACACGCAATCCAAGAACCAAAACCCGTGCCCAAACGAGCGAATTGGTCAGAGCACCAATTGCCAGATTATTCACAAACGAAACCAGAACGAGTTATTCCTGATTGCTTATTCTTCTGAAGCGGTGTTGGTAGGATTGGCGGAGAAAGGGATCCATGGATTACGGCGAGGCGTCGGAGCCGTGGACGGCGGCGGCGAGCCGGGGAAGACGACTAGCGCCGCGGCGCCGTGCGCGGCAGAGCAGCGCGGAATGACGCTTTACGATTCCAACTCCCAGGGTGGCCGTGCTTTACGATTCGAGCTGTTTCTGACAAGCGGGCCCCGCCAGCCAGAGGCCCAAAACGTTTAACGGGTCTAGACTTGAGACGAGATGGTGACCCACACTCACGCTAAGCCGCCTCCTAGCCCTAAACCCTTCTTCCGTCCCGATGGCGTCCTCCCCGCCGCCGCCGTCGCCGCCCAAGCTGCCGATTCCCGGCCGCCGCAACATACTCATCACCAGCGCGCTTCCATATGTCAATAATGTCCCCCACCTCGGGAACATCATCGGATGTGAGCATCCGCCCCTCTCCAGATTCCTTCTCCGCTTCTCCCCCCTTTGCTGTTTTCCGTCCGATGGGGATTCGATTCGATGGTCGTGTGCGCAGGTGTGCTCAGCGCCGACGTCTTCGCGCGGTACTGCCGGCTCCGGGGTTACAACGCAATCTACATATGCGGCACTGATGAGTACGGCACCGCCACCGAGACGAAGGCCATGGAGGAGAAGTGCACGCCCAAGGAGATCTGCGACAAGTGAGCACGCCTCCATTTCACATCACCTTTTCTTTTGCTTCCTAGCTGTAGATGAATCGGCCTGGATATGGTTGTGCTAGAGCTGCTGATTTGGGTGTTTTAGGTTGAGGACTTAGGCAAAATTAGTGAATTTTCCTGGGATAACAGATTTTTGCTGTATGTGACATAAATTCGTTAGAATTCTCACGCATGATTTTGAATTTTGGTAATATGAGGTTGGGGTGTTCAATAATGAAGCAACTAAATGAAGTAAGCCATTATCTTTGAGAACTGATAACTTGAATACACAGGGAATTATGGCCAAATTGATTAAATGGTGTGCATGTCAGTTGATTTGCTTGCGTCAACCGATTCTATTAATGGATTTTGGTTTCCTAAATCACGAACAAGCGGACTAGTGATGCAGTAGTTAGTTGATGCTTTGATTTTGAGTTGATTGGTGATTTCATCTGCACTTGTGAAATAGTTAGCTGATAACATTTTATCATGTCATCTGTTTGCGAGTTCGGTTTGCATGTGTTGAATAAATCAAATGCTGCAGTTCTTTAGAGTTCGAAAATTATTTATCTTTCATGCTTATAAAGATTGGACTCCATGATACCACAGTATTTTACCTTTTCTTGTAACTTACACATGAAAGTTGCAGTTATCATCCCGTGGTTTGCTATATGTGTTTCCTGAAAACCTGCATATAATATATAAAGGAAAGTAAGCACTTTCTTCATAGGAAGCTAACCTGCTGAAAAATGTAGGTACCATGCTATCCATAGTGAAGTTTACAAGTGGTTTAACATAAAATTTGATAAATTTGGACGCACATCCTCTCCTGAGCAAACAGAAGTCTGCCATGCAATTTTCCATAAATTGATGGAAAACAATTGGCTCACAGAAAACACAATGCAGCAGGTATAGCTTATTCTTGGTGTTTTCTTGTATATTCATCTTCGCATGTTGTTTCTTTACACAAAATTTATCTGTTGCAGCTTTACTGTGATACATGTCAAAGATTTTTGGCTGATCGGCTTGTTGAAGGAACATGCCCAAACAAAGTCTGTAATGCACCAGCACGAGGAGATCAGTGTGAAACATGCAGTACCTTGTTGAATCCAACTGAACTTATTGACCCGAAGTGTAAGGTAAGCATGTACATTACTTCTTGTGTGCTACCATTTTTTCTGTATCAGCATAGTTTTAGGAAATTGTGAATTACGAACCACCTTGTCTTCTGACTTTCCATGTAGGTTTGCAAGAATACTCCACGTATTCGTGACACAGATCACTTATTCTTGGAGCTTCCTCTATTGAAAGACAAGCTGGTAAACTACATCAATGAAACTTCAGTAGCTGGTTCCTGGAGTCAAAATGCTATTCAAGCAACAAATGCATGGCTAAAGGAAGGGCTAAAGCCTCGTTGCATCACCAGAGATCTTAAATGGGGTGTTCCTGTACCTCACGAGAAGTATAAAGACAAGGTTTGGGCATAGAAATTCTACATACATGCATTTTCTTGATTGTTCGCTTTCCTCATTTTGATTAATGATTATTTTCAGGTGTTCTATGTTTGGTTTGATGCACCTATTGGCTATGTCTCTATAACGGCATCCTATACACCTGACTGGGAGAAGTGGTGGAAGGATCCTGATAATGTAGAACTATTTCAGTTTATGGGCAAAGATAATGTGCCATTTCACACGGTAAGAGGACTGTAATGTTGGAGCATTTCTTTTTATTAACTTTCAGATAGTTTTTGCATAACACGACGCCTGACTAACGAGATCCTTGTCCTCTCATAATGTTACTGTAGCTTCCATATTTATTAGTTTATCATCTACTATCAGAAGTCGTTTCTCAGTAGGGTTACAGTTGGTTTGTTTTCAACACATAACATAACATGCATATTAAACTCTAATGTCTAGCTGAATGAGAATAACTGGTCAGCATCTTTTCAATTTTGTTCTATATGATCACATTTATTTTTTTTATTGCAAAGGATGTTTTTTATGGATTTCAGCAGTCAGCACCCTTCTCCCTCTGTTTCACAATGTTTGTCCATGGCCTCAATAGAGTACATGTCGTGATTTCCATTGAGGATATCAATATTGTAGTTATTGCAATATTTCCAATCCACGCCCCTAATTAAATGCTTTAAAAGAAAAGTGGTTGCATCGTGTTATTTAATAGGGACTTCCGCAATGACTTTTTCTTGGAACTGTACTGAATTGGTTTGTGCACATGGTGTTCTATGAAACATAGTGAAACGGAGGAACATTAACGATTTGGACAAAAAGATGCTCTGAAGTGTATAGATATGACACTTACGAGTTACGACTTATGCCTGTTCACCTTTTGGGTCAAGTTTTCTTTTATTTGATGATTGATGAAATGCAATTTTCAGATCATGTTCCCTTCAACACTACTTGGAACTGGGGAAAGGTGGACAATGATGAAGACAATAAGTGTTACTGAATATTTAAATTACGAAGCAGGTACATGACATGGTTGTTACATTATAGCTTTCGTGCACATTTTATTTGAGTTATTAGTATTAGTTAGATGCTTATTTGATTGAATGGGGAGCTTGGGGCCCCTCTGGTCTTTGGAGAGATGTTTGTTCTTTTGATAAAATCTATTTTTCATTGTTTGCACCAAAGCACTTTTCTGTTTTGCTGGTTACATGTAAATCTTGTGCTGCAAGAAAATAGTGGCATGATTTTTTTGGTGCTCATGCGACAATATTTCTTCAAACGTTTGATTACTACCAGTATTTTTCATTCTCCTGACACGCTTCTCTTAGTCTTCGTTCGTTGTGCACTTGTACTGAGCTACCAATTTAAACGTTATTTCCGATAAAATGCGATTTGAGTGGTTTCTCTTGGATGACCTACTGGTATGCCATTCACATCTTATTACATTGGAGCATGGCTAGTGTGCTACGATCCAATTTACTTTTAGATTTTGTTTGTGCTTCATAAAAAAGATTCTGATGTAAATGCATATATTGTAAGTGCTCAATATACACATATATTTCATGGAAATTATTGTAATAACAGGAAAATTCTCCAAGAGTAAAGGTATAGGCGTCTTTGGTAATGATGCAAAGGATACAAATATTCCTCCTGAAGTATGGCGATACTACCTGCTTATGAATCGCCCTGAGGTCAGTAAAGATACTTTCAAGTTTGTCATAGCACAGGTTACTTTTGTAGTTTAATGACATGTTTAATCTGATATACTCAGGCATCAGATACACTCTTTACCTGGGCTGATTTGCAAGCCAAATTGAACAGCGAGTTGCTGAACAACTTGGGGAACTTCATCAATCGTGTGCTAAGTTTTGTTGCAAAACCAGCTGGTTAGTCAGCCTGAACCAGACATTTTGATGTGTACAATGATTATCAATTGATAGGTTAATCATCTGCGAGTCATCACTGTTCTTATTTAACACTTCTGGTTAAATTGATTTTGATATTGTTTTTGTAGGAGCTGGCTATGGTTCTATTGTACCTGATGCTCCTAATGCAGAATCACATCCATTGACAAAGGTGCTCGCAGAAAAAACCAGTAAATGGGTTGAGCAATATCTCGAAGCAATGGAAAAGGTAACATATTTCGAACTATCCGCAGCACAATTCCAGTGCTGCATGTTTAGCATTCTGTTGTCACTTGTCACGTCAGTCATTTGGTGGTTTACAACATTGTGTTGATTTTTATACGGCAGGTTAAACTGAAACAAGGACTGAAGAGTGCAATGGCCATTTCTAGTGATGGAAATGCGTATCTGCAAGTAAATCTTTTTTTGCGTTTGTTTCTGCTATGCTTTTTTCCCCTTTGACTGCAGTGATACTGAGTTATCGCCACTTTGCTTATGTAGGAGAGCCAGTTTTGGAAACTCTACAAGGAAGATTCAGCAGCATGTGCAATTGTGATGAAAACTTCAGTTGGTCTTGTCTACCTTCTTGCCTGTCTGCTGGAGCCTTTCATGCCCTCCTTTTCCGAAGAAGTATGACCCTATTTGTCACTGTATCTTGTCAGACTTTCTCTGAATAGCATTCTTCCCCTAAATCTCAGTATGTGATCCTTGTTGTAAGGTGTTACGTCAATTGAACTTGTCCCCCGAAGAAAACCTGTCATTCAGTGATGAAAACGGAGAAATCGCAAAAGCAAAATCTCCTTGGGATTTTGTACCAGCAGGGCACAAAATTGGAAAGCCTGCACCTCTATTCAAGGAATTGGTATGCCTTCACAGTTCAGAAACATATTTACCTCCTGGCCATTATCTAATATGAGTCTTAACTTGATATGGATGCAGAGAGGTGAAGATGTAGATCTCCACAGAGAAAAATATGCGGGTAGCCAAGCTGAGAGAAGCTCAAAAGCAGCAGCCGATGCTGAGGCCAGCAAAGTTGCTAATCAGCTCAAGGGCACAAAATTATCTGGTAGATACTTCAGAGATTTTCTCAGCGTGTGCCGGCTTTCTATGATTTAAATGCCTTCAATGGCAGATTGCTATCTTTCTGTTTGAAAAATCGTCTCGTATTTGAATTATTTTGTGCCAAGCTATTTTCAAATTCCAGCAAGTCATTGGTTAGTCTTCCTCTTACTTTTCTTCCAGATGGAGGTTCAAAGAAGGAACAAAAGAAACAATCTGGTGGTTCAAAATCAAAGACAGCAGAGGCAGATATTAGCGTTGCAAAATTGGATATTCGAGTGGGGCTTATCAGAAAAGCAGAGAAGCACCCAGATGCTGATTCCCTTTATGTGGAGGAGATCGATGTTGGAGAGGAAGCGCCAAGAACAGTGGTCAGCGGTCTCGTGAAATTCGTACCTCTTGAAGAAATGCAGGTTGATCCTTCTAAGCATCATTTGGTCTTTCTATATTGTTTTGGGATGCCTTGCATCACTGGTTTTCTAACATCTGCCGCGAATTAGCAGAACCGGAAAGTTTGTGTTCTCTGCAACCTGAAACCAGTGGCAATGCGCGGAATAAAATCACACGCAATGGTTTTGGCTGCGTCAAACGAGGACCACACAAAGGTGAGGCATCCATCTTACCTTCAAATCTGATGTAACTTTAGCCCTCAAATTGTCCACCATCATTGTATGGAAGTACCAGTCAATTTGATTTCTGATTACGCCTGCTCAGGTTGAGTTGGTGGAGCCACCAGAATCTGCTGCCGTGGGAGAACGCGTCACCTTTGCCGGGTACTCTGGGGAACCTGAGGCTTCCCTCAGTGGCAAAAGCAAGACATGGGAGAAGTTGGCCGCCGAGCTGCACAGCAACGGCGAGCTTGTGGCGTGCTACAAAGATGTGCCGTTCACAACCTCAGCTGGAGTCTGCAAGGTCAAGACGATAGCAAATGGAGAGATTCGCTAGGCACATGGCCGAACTGCAGCTAGCTGACCGAATCTCTGTCTGGTTTCATTGGAAGTGATAGTTACTGAATTTCCTTTCTGAAAATTTTGGTATTGCCATTTGAAAAATTGTATTTCGATTAAAGCAGTACAAACACTCCAAAGCAACAGTGATTTTAAAAGAATACCGAGAGTGCCCTTCTACTTTTTTTTTCTGTCATTTCACGGCAAGGCTTCTTGCACCGTGCTCTGTTTCAATTTCAAACCTCGCTTGATTCCCTGCATGCCCTGTTTCATTCTCAAATATATCAAATAAATGTAGTGTATCTAAGCGCCTCTCGGTATAGCTAGCCTGCCTGTTGCTCTGAATTGCTGCGTAACAGCCTCCCTGCCATTGCGTGGAAACGAGCAAGCAAAGCAAGCTTGAATGCTGCGAGGACCTGTGAATGGAGCTCTAGCTGCTCGTGCAGTGCGGCAGCCGGCAGGGGCCCTACGCTGTGCCGTCACGGATTCACGCGCGGCCATGATTGCCGGGTAGTTGCATGGCGTACAAATGTCATTTGTTGCGCGCCCCTTGGAGCCCAAGGCGCGCGGGCATCCAAGCCAAGCCAGTGCTGCCCACTGTTCACGTATGAGGTCGCCGAGACGCCGGCCAGGGACGCCCTTGCTCTGGGCCCCTCGCCCTGTTTTTTTTAGTCTTTACCGCTTCCTCGCTTGGCTGGCGCACACCATCTGCTGCTGCAGCGCAGGCCTGGAACGCTGGTGTGATGTGTACATGCCACACCAGTGACACACCACCACCACTTCACGAGCTGGTAGCTGTGTTGCTCGGGGATCTAGGACTGTGGCCTGTGGGAGGCGACGGAGACCGATGCAACAGCAAATGCGTCCAACCGAGTACTTCCCCCGCCCACGCAAAGGAAAAAAGAAAATAAAGGAGAATGCATATGAATACTAGCTTCCCCTCAAGCAAGGCCTCAAGTGCTCCTCTTTTGTGTATCACAACCTTTTCTCCACGGATTAATGAGCTCCAGCCGGGGCCCGGCCGAATGGGATGTACTGCATGCATGGTCTTAATTGAATCGAGAAAACACAATTATTTTCAAAAGGCCTGCAGTGCACGGGCGTATATCTTGATAGAGAGAAGACCGGAATACTAGTACGCATGCACAGGCTATACAGTGGATAACAAGTTCTTTTTTCCAAAAAAAAATGCGCAATTTATTTCGCTAGATATAGCTGATTATGATCCCTCAAACCTAGTTATAAGCAAACCCGCTATTTGTGCCTCTACTTGTTGGTGGCGTCTACGTACCACTTGTAAAATCACACTACCAGAATGACAGACATCTGCACCGGTTGGAAACCGACTTTAGCACCGGGTATCCCAATCGATGCTAATCTTCCCCTTTAGCACCGGATAGAATACCCGGTGCTAAAGGATACCTTTAGCACCGGTTGTTAATAGAACCCGGTGCTAATGTTTTCTTCACGCAAAAAAAAATTAAACGTTTCTTTTACTCTATCTCTTTCTCTCTCCTCTTTTTTTCGAGTAAAATGCACCATTAGCCCATCAACTTGTAGCCTAGTGTCAGATAGGTCCATGAACTTAGAAACCGGACATCCAGCCCCTCGAACTTGCGAATCCGTTCACCGCAGGTCCAGTCCGGTTTTGCATGGCACTGTGCCACGCCGGATTGCTACAGTAACGGCGGTTTTAAATTTTCTTTTTTAATTTATTTCGGCTGAATCTTCGAAAAATCATAGCTCTTCGATACGACATCGGATGAAGATGATGTTTATATGAAAATTGTAGCCCTCGACGAGATCTACAACTTTCTAGTTTTGAATTTTTTCATTTGACGATGTTAAGGTGCTCAAAACATTATATAAAATTACAGCACCATAATAATCGCGTACTTTTGTTTGTCGCATTAGAAAATTAATATACTTTTTTGTTTGTTGTCAAATGAAGACAATTTGTATACCAAAATTAATATATATTTTTGTTGTCAAATAAAATTTAGGGTTTAGGTTTTAGGGTCATTATATTAATTATGGTATACCAAAATTAATATAACGATCTAGATTCTCGTAGGGTTTAGGGTCCAGTCTAGTTTTGCATACCAAAGTCACACTGGACCCTAAACCCTAAAACATACAAGAATCTAGATCATTATATTAAACTATACTGGACCCTAAACCCTACGAGAATCTAGATCATTATATTAATTTTGGTATACCATAATTAATATAACGACCCTAAACCCTAAACACTAAACTTCATTTGACAATAAAAAATATATTAATTTTAGTATACAAAGTGTGTTCATTTGACAACAAATAAAAAATATATTAATTTTCTGATGCGACAAACAAAAGTACGCGATTATTATGGTGCTATAATTTTATATAATTTTTTTAGCACCATGACATCGTCAAATGAAAAAATTCAAAACTAGGAAGTTGTAGATCTCGTCGAGGGCTACAATTTTCATATAAAAATCAACTTCATCCGATGTCGTATCGAAGAGTTATGATTTTTCAAAGATTCACCCGAAATAAATTAATTAAAAAAGAAAAAAACAAAACCGCCGTTACTGTAACAATCCGGCGTGTACAGTGCCATGCAAGCCATGCAAAACCGGACTGTACCTACGGTGAATGGGTTCGCAAGTTCGAGGGGCTGGATGTCCGGTTTCTAAGTTCATGGACCTATCTGACATTAGGCTACAAGTTGATAGGCTAATGGTGTATTTTACTTTTTTTTTCTAGCTTCCGTCATCTTCTCTCCGGGTCCTTTAAGAACAAGAACAATAAATTCTTGTTCTTGTTCTTCAAGAACAGAAAAAGAAAGAAGACGAGGAGTAGATAAATAAGAGGAGAAAGAAAGAAATTAAGAGTAAAAGTATCTCAATTTACATCACAACATCAAGATCCAATAATTACAACAATCAAGATTCAACGAGGATTCAACGAGGAAATTCAGATCACGGACGTTACACAAAAATTTAGATCCAGCACCGCCGCCGCGCGACGCCTGCCTGTGCGCGGCCCGCCCGCCCGCGGGCACGGCTGCCTGCGCCGCCCGCGCGCCTGCAGGCCAAGATTGGAGGCCAGTTAAGCACCGCGTGCCTGCAGGCAAAGAAAGAAGCTGTTTCTTCAAAAAAAAAGAAGAAAGAAGCTACCTATCTGCTGCGCACCTGCGGCCTGAGTGCCAGCGCGCCAGCAGGCCAGCCCGCCCGCCCTACGCGCCTGCAGCGCCGCCCGGTCGCCCCTCGTCCGCCCGAGCGCGCCGCTGGAGAGGGAACCAAGTGAGAAGAGGAAAAGAAGAAGAGATAAGGTCGGAGAGGAACAAAGAAGAGATAGAAAAAGAAAGTGAAGTGGCTGTACGTGAGGAGCTCATTAGCACCGGTTGTAGCCACCAATCGGTGCTAAAGTGTCTCGACAGCTTTAGCACCAGATGGTGGCTGCACCCGGTACTAAAGGGGGACTTTTAGCACCGGGTTTTGATATGGCCCGGTGCTAATAAACTCTCCTCTGTTAAGACTATACGCCACTCTGCTCCTAGTCATTGGACCCGGTGCTAATGCACATTTAGCACCGGGTCTAAAAAGTGCCGAGGCTTATATGGGATGCGGATGTGAAGTATTCTGTTAGTGTCATAAATTAAGACTTGAAAAATCTTTGAAAGAATAATAAACATTTCTTTGTAAAATCTTAAATTGTTGAATCAACGAGTCTCAAATATATATAAAGAAAAAAATTGGTTCGCTGAAGAATATGTTGGGAAATAAATTGAAAAAAGGCCGAGTCAATAACAATATACTGAATCAATAATTTTTCTTGTAGAAATATTGAATAAAAAATTTAGTAAAAAATTTCAAGTCAACAAAAATAGACATGGGAAGGAAATATGTGGGTAATAGTTACCCAAAAGGAAAGAGGTGAGATGAAATTAGCCAAAAATATAAATTGACCACTATACCTAATAGCAACATCTAGATAAACAGGTCGACATGCCTGCAACCATGTACTAAATGGAAGATCCTACTATTGGAGGATATAGAAATGTAGTCACATGAGCGTTAATTGCATGTTAACACACACAACTTAAATATTCACGCAACATAAAGTCAGTAAAGTTTACTAAATTTCACGCAGCATCTTACATGGATGTAACATGATCACTAATTTGGTAATTACTCACGAAGCATATTACACGGATGTTGCATGATGTGAAGCTTTACTGACATTGTGGCATGCAACTTCAGTATGCCGTGAACATCCGTGGGCAAAATTTGGTGTGACTAGAAATTGTATCAGATTTTTTCCTTCTATCCAAATCAGTAAATAGATGATATACATATTTGTGCGTATAAACGTTTAGTGTTATTGAGAGTGATTGACTGATTGTGATGAGCATATATACGGGCCTGCTACCACCAACCAACAAGCGTAGTCATAGCTAGCTACAGGGTGACTGTTGACGCAAATCTCGGTCAACACACGATAATGCGCTAGAACACGCCACACGATCGTCGATACGATTCACACCGCCGCTGCCCTGAGCAAAACCGGTCAGACCGGTTTACGAAACCGGTCAGACCGCTTTCGGCAGGGAAACGGTGAAAACCTAGAAACTCGAGCTCGGGAGGGACCCCGTCGGAGCTCAAGCAAGCTAGGGTTGCCCTAGGGTCGGCAGGCCACCTAGAACGCCCTTGAACGCCGTAGAGACGAGCAAAGAACAGAGGATAGGGTTTGGAAGAGATTAGGGTTTGAGGGATAAAAAGTAAAGGACAAATGTGTTGGTTCGATTGGGAACACCTCAATCGGCCTTGAGCCTTTATATATATAGGCCGGGAAGTCGTACCCCTTTCAAGTCGGTTACAATATGGGATTACATCAGAAAACCTAAACCTACTCGAACTACAGAACCAAACCGGTCAGACCGGTTTGGCAAACCGGTCAGACCGGTTTGGCAAACCGGTCAGACCGGTTTCCCTCGGGTACAAATCTTGTCGAAGTCATAACTCTCTCATCCGAAGTCCAAATCAGGCGTTCTACATATGCATCTTGATCGTCTCGACGAGGCTACGCAATGGTGAAGTCCAAACTGCATTTTGACAATGTTACCAAAACCGGTCTGACCGGTTTGTGCACACCGGTCAGACCGGTTTGCACTGTGTGCCAATTTTGGATGTCAACACATGCCCCCCTGTTTCTTGGTAAAGCTTGCATAGCAAGAAACATTTCTTCAAGCCAAAACTGCACTGAAACAATGCTAAGCACCTGTATATCAGTCACATCTTGTCTCTAATGATGAAGAAACCCAATTGTCCACATATCTTGATCTTCAAGACGATGGTGTCACCGTGCTGCTCATATTCCTACATCTTCATTAGATATGAACCTGAATATACACCACTTCGGCTATGATTGTCTTTAGATCATAAACTTCTAGCCGAAGTAGAAGAATCTTGCATGTTAATGCAAAAACATTCCAACCGGCCCCATAAATGAATATGCCACAATCATGATGCGAATGGCCAAGATTAGATTATTGCCAAGAAATAACTTGCACTAACACAACGCAAAGCACCTATGTACCAAATTGTGAACCATCATGGATGCATAAAACGACCAAATTGCTTTTAAATGCTAATTGGTCTTTAAACTAACTCTCAACTTCAGAATTAAAGAATAGTAAATTAATCTAATATTGCATCCACAAATCACAAAAAATAAGTAATCGGCCCAAAGAATGAATATAACACTGATAATAGCCAGATTACTCATGAATTAATCAATTTGCGGCTGGAGTCACCCTAAATTTTGAATGGTTGGAGTAAACCGGTCTGACCGGTTCCCAAATCCGGTCTGACCGGTTTTAGGTGACTCACTTGCATGAGCCATTGATCATAGCAAACGAAGCCGATTCTTAATCGATTTTAATGTAGGAAGGACAAAACATATTTGTAGCAACTGAATAATTTTTAATCGGACAGACAAGCCCGATAAGCCCTTATTGTTTCTCATGTGCATCAATAGGATCGGTCATTAGAAAAATAATTATCACCATGCACCACCTCAGTCTCATCACCGATCCACTGAATAAGTAATTTATGCAAAGTAGACGGCACACATTGATTTGCATGAATCCAATCGCGCCCAAGAATTAAACTAAAATTACCTTGCACCTTTAAAAATGAAGAAGACTGTGTCGAGTGTCTTGCTTCCAACAACCAAATCTACGGAAGCAATTCCCTTTATATTTATATGATTATCTTCTCCCACGCCAGTAATCGTCGCACTTGTCTTGATCAACTCTTCATCTTTCCCGCCAAGTTCCTTGAAGAGAGTGTAGGGCATGAGGTTCACAACAGCCCCTCCATCGACTAGCATCCGCGAAATCAGCTTTCCATTGATATATCCTTTCATATATAAAGCTTCCAAATGATCAATCAATTTCTTAGGCTTATGAAACACAGCATCATGAGGTCCAAAGTGTAAACAAACAACTTCCTCTGGTACCACAAGGTCATCAAGAACCGAACCAAATACCGCTGATTCGGTTGGCTGTCTTGTACTGGATTCACTGAAACCGGTCTGACCGGTTGGCGAAACCGGTCTGACCGCTTTGGCCGCTGGCTGGCCACTTGACTTGATTCGCCACTCTTTGCCTTGAGGAATCATGTGTTTGTAATTGTTGAGTTTTTCATCCCTTGGCATCTCTGTTTCCTGCTCTCTTTTCTCCTTATTACGCAAGCGTTGCAATTTTCTTTTCTGCGTATGAGTTAAACCCGATGGACAACATCTAGGTTGATAGTACTTGCTACTGCTAACTTCATGATCATCTGTCTTGACAGGTCCTTTTTTTGCAACAGCAACCGAATCTCCAATAGCAATCGACTCTTTATCCAAATCTTGCATAACTACTGGAATATCACCAACTGTCGCAAATCCATTAACTTTAGCTTGATTTGGACCAACTACAGGCTGCACATCCTCCTTCTTCTTCTTGACACGGTATTCTTGCTTAGGAGGAACACGTGGCTTCTGATCAGACCGAAACCGGTCTGACCGGTTTGATGAAACCGGTCTGACCGCTTTAGTGGCTGGCGCCGGACCTGATTGGTATGAGCCCAATCGGCCATGCACTGGAGTTCTTGGGATTTCCCCCATATAATTCTGATGTGGTTGTGGCATAGGGAAGCATTGCATCCATACCCCTTGATCCCACGTCGGATTTTGAGAGCTTGATGTAGGGAATACCCATGGTATGGTAGTATAAAATTTTCCTAGAGGAAATACAGTAATAACATCACCTTGGTGCTTGCTATTCTCTCTTGAAGCTGTAGAATTATTCCAACGCGATGTTGCTCTTGGTTTCTTTTTTGTTGGCCGATCAACTTGAACGGCCTTTGTGTACTTGTTCAGGAGCTGATCATCCACCTTACAAATACCCACTTCCGAGAGCCTAGGCTTGAAAGTTCTTGGTCGGTCTTGGGACAAACCAGTCTGACCGGTTTGGGAAACCGGTCTGACCGGTTTCACCTGATCAGCGGGCCGACCTTTTTTCGATGAACTCTCTTGCCCCCCGGGCCTAGATGTATTAATAGTAATCTTCAGAGATTCTTTCCCATCCAGACTCTTTCCAATCATCACCTTTCTAGCCGAAGTTTTGTCAGTGACATTATTCGGCCTCGGTTCTCCAATGATCACATTTTTCCCTTTGGCTTGTTCGGCTTGTTCCGGCCGAATAAGTATTTTGGGATTATTCAGATTCAAAGTATGAACGGATAAAAGAGCTTCATCACTTTGTGTCTCAGCTAATAGCAATCGTCCTTCATTAATGGCCGATTGTATCCGTCGACGGAAAATATTACAATCATTAGTTGCATGCAAAAAAGAATTATGCCACTTACAATATGCATGCCCTTTTAGATCCTCCAACGATGGTATAGCATGGGACAATTTAATGTTGCCACTCTTGAGCAATTCATCAAAAACACAATCACATTTGGCAACATCAAAAGTAAATTTTACTTCACTTTGCCGATTTTTCTGAATCGGTTTGAGCGAAGGGCAAACACATGGTTTGGCCTTTGATGGCCAAACAAACTGAGCAGCATAAACTTTTTTACCTTCATCGTCTGAACTATCGAAATCATGATCAACGATATGTACGTTGGACTGATGAATTTCAACGGATTCTTTTAAGTTTCTTAATTTAAGCTCTAGGCTCATGACCTTCACTTGCAAATGATTAATGGAGAGAAAATTAAAATCTTCTAATTTCTCTTTCAAATAAGATCGCAAGCCCGCAAAAGCCAAATCTGCCAATTCCCTCTCGGAAATTGTCAAATTAAAACATCGGTTCTTAACATCTTTAAATCTTCTAAAATAATCAAGGACCGATTCATCACGGCCTTGTATAACCGATGTCAAATCCATCACTTTAGCTTCATTCTCTCCATTAAAGAAGCGATCATGAAATTTACGGTCTAACTGATCCCATGTTTGTATAGAGTTCGGAGCGAGCGAAGAGAACCAAGACAAAGCAATTCCAGTAAGGGATAACGAAAATAGTCGTACACGTAAAGCCTCACTAAAAACTGCTTGTCCTAACTGGAATATATATTGGCTCACATGATCCCAAGTCGTAAGAGTACCATCACCATTAAATTTAGTGAACTCAGGAACATGCCAACCAGCGGGATAGGGAACAAGATCAAATTCCTGAGGATATGGTTTTTGACATAAATTTGAACTACCCATATCAATCCCATTAGTTCGACCAGAAGCGGCCGAACTAGTCATTGCTGAAGACAATGGACTACCAACCAAAGCAACGGCCTGACCAGCTGTGAAACTGGGCAGACCGGTCTGACCGGTTTGGAAAACCGGTCTGACCGGTTTGCTGACCGATGGTGCATGCGATGTCCGTCCAGCAAAGAAATTCGTCGGTATGCCGAAATTTGGATCTAAAATATTTTCTGACACACCTAACGAACTAAATTTTAAATTATCCGATGGAAAAGAATTATCTACAATATTTTTATTCTTTTTCAATGTATTTAATTCATTGGATAAAGAAGCCAACTTATCACCAACAATATTTGATATTGAAAATTTTTCATCCATCATAAGTGATAATTGCTTCATGAGATCAGATGGGTCGTTATTTACCTTAGGAAATTCTTCAACTTGACTATTAGTCACTTTGAAAGACGGCATGACGAATTCTTCGACCCTTCTGATGGAGCCAGCGAACAAATTACTGTACATGGAGAACATGTAAGTCCACATCACGAACAAATTATTGTAAGTCCTCTTCAGTGAGCTCCTCCATTGTCGCTGCGATGATGTTGTCATTGTCGGAATCAGAGATAGAGCCCATTTTTTTTTTGGAGAAAACTAGATCGGTTTTTAAACCAAGATCTTTTTCCCCAGCGGAGTCGCCAAAATGTGTTGACGCAAATCTCGGTCAACACACGATAATGCGCTAGAACACGCCACACGATCGTCGATACGATCCCTGAAACCGGTCAGACCGGTTCCTGAAACCGGTCAGACCGGTTCCTGAAACCGGTCAGACCGCTTTCAGGCAGGAACTCGTAAAGACGTAGAAACTCGAGCTCGGGAGGGACCCCGTCGGAGCTCAAGCAAGCTAGGGTTGCTCTAGGGTCGGCAGGCCACCTAGAACGCCCTTGAACGCCGTAGAGACGAGCAGAACAGAGGATAGGGTTTGGAAGAGATTAGGGTTTGAGGGATAAAAAGTAAAGGACAAATGTGTTGGTTCGATTGGGAACACCTCAATCGGCCTTGAGCCTTTATATATATAGGCCGGGGAAGTCGTACCCCTTCCAAGTCAGTTACAATATGGGATTACATCAGAAAACCTAAACCTACTCGAACTACAGAACCGGTCGGTTTCCCTCGGGTACAAATCTTGTCGAAGTCATAACTCTCTCATCCGAAGTCCAAATTAGGCTTTCTACATATGCATCTTGATCGTCTCGACGAGAGCTATGCAATGGTGAAGTCCAAACTGCATTTTGACAATGTTACCAAAACCGGTCTGACCGGTTTGTGCACACCGGTCAGACCGGTTTGCACTGTGTGCCAATTTTGGATGTCAACAGTGACTTTTTGGTTAACGTCCTTTTGGCGACTTTTTGGTGACCACACCGCAGATTTAGCTATTTCATTCCCCTATCCGACTGAAGCCACAATAAACATCCATATAAAAGATAAAACAAGCGCTTGTGGCTGCAGAGTGATGATATAATAATAATGCTACTGCCTATGATCTTGATTGACAATCACTTTTAGAATATTTAGAATATCTAGTTTGAAAACAATAAAGTCATATCTGCATATTTATTTTGAAAAGAAAATTTTCATAATAAAATGCTGTAGTTGTCAAAAAGTATTTTTTTAAACCAGAGGGAATACTTCCTATGGACACGGAAAACTGCCTATGATTTTCGTAAGTATTTTTTTTGAAAACATAAATGCCTCTCTTTCAGTAAATAGTTACTCTATATATGAAATAGTTATGTTGGCATCAAGAAAATTTGGTCGTCAAGTTTTTGATCGGTTGTATTGTGAACAAATGTCATTGAGAAAAGATGATGTCAAGTGTCTATCTAAAGAAACAAGTGCATTCTAAAGGGCTACAATTATTTTGACAAACTTCCAGAAAACTGCTTCTCGAACCCTTTGCAGTCGTCTCCTACAACTATATATCTTGACCTTTGTTGCCAAAAACTACGGTTTCCTCTTCAGAGCTAAGGCTGAGAGCCTGAGACGATCATGGTTCCACCTGTTACATACTAATCTCTCCATTAACGAGAAAATTGTATTTCTTTAGTAACAAGTGTCAAACAAATTAAAGGTTTCTTCAACGGACACAAAAGGTTGCCTTTTTTTCTGCAACATATACGAAAATCATATCCTTGTAGCTAGGTTTTCTGAAATTTACTGAAAAGAAATTCATCCAAGCCTTTTTCTATGTGAATAATCCAGTGTGAACCATTGGCTCCGCCACACCTATACGGAATCCAAAACTGACAATGAATTCGATCAAAGGGGGTGTTTAGTTCCTGAGAAAAGGTGAAAAGTGAAGTGAAAAAGTCACATCAGACACTGTAGCACTTTTTGTTTGTTTGTGGTAACATTGTCCTACCATGACCTAACTAGGCTTAAAAGATTCGTCTCGTCGTATACATCAAAACCATGCAGCCAGTTTTTTTTATTTACCCACGTTTAGTACTCCATGCATGAGGAGATAGATTTGATGTGATAGGTGAATAGTGAAGTTTGGAGAGAGAATTTTTGAAAGTTTGATGATTTGACCCGGAACTAAACAGGGCCAAAGTAACGAACAGGATATAAAAAAGAGTCGGAGAGAAAGAGAGAAAGTCATCCAACGAATAACCAGCTAGTGTAGCACACAGCAGCACGCGAGAGGATTCAAACTCGATCCACAGGCATTTTGAACCTGGGATGCAATGCAAGGCCGGCGAGCTCCCTCCACCCAATTCTTTTCCTAGATAAAAACAAGGGAGGTCACTGTAGCGGAGCGCAGCCAAAAGAAAACCCCTGACAGGAAGGAAAGCCGAAGTCCTACGAGCCCTAGCGCTGAACACCTACGGCCGTAGCCCCAGCAGAGCATGCAATGGGGTCAGTCCTGCCGGTTCCTACTCTCCAGCCGCACGCGCATCGACACGCGTCGCCCACTTCCTGACATGCTCTGCTCGGCTGCTCCTGCCCCTCCTCTCCCTCTCTCTCCGACTCACCCGGCGTACGGCTCCGGCTTCCTTTATTGCATGCCTCCTCCTCCCCTCTCCCTCGCGAGATTATTATTGCGGTTTGGACGTGGTACGCCAGCCAGCCAGAGCGGGCGCGCAGCGAGGGGGGGCGAGGCGGTACGGGCGAACTGGCGGCACATCAATCGGCTATCAGGCCATGCCCCGTCGCCTCGCCCTCGGGCTTGGGGGGCGGCCCCCACCATGCACCCCTCGCGAAAAGCTACAGCGCCCGGTGGTGGGCGACGAAGCTAAGATGGGTCGCGGCAAGGTGGAGCTGAAGCGGATCGAGAACAAGATCAGCCGGCAGGTGACGTTCGCCAAGCGCCGGAACGGCCTGCTCAAGAAGGCGTACGAGCTCTCGCTGCTGTGCGACGCCGAGGTCGCGCTCATCATCTTCTCCGGCCGCGGCCGCCTCTTCGAGTTCTCCAGCTCGTCATGGTACGCACGCGCGCGCGCGCGCCTGACATGCATATATCTACTCTACGACGCATCATGCATCTTTCCCTAAATAAAATGAACAATTAAAGGAGAGCAACCTGTACTTATGTATTTTTCGTTCCCTTTTTTCTAATCTTCTTGGCAGAGAGTTTTGGCTTGTTAATTAGATTCCTTTTGTCCCGGTTTCTGGCTTGGGCTGGGGCTCATTTCAGAAACTTGCTTGCAGATCTTGTGTCTCTCTTTTTGGAAAGCTTTCTCTCGCTTCTTTTTAGTCTTGGCAGCTTTGTTCATTGTCATGCACGGTTGCTGTTTATCTGTTCATCTCCGTTTATTAATTTGGAGTTTCATGCTCAGTGAGCTCAATCTCTTTGGACAGTTTTCTCTCCTATTTTTGGTGTCACTGAGCTCAATCTCTTTGGACAGTTTTCTCTCCTATTTTTGGTGTCCGCTGCTTCGTTTTCCTTCTTCTTGTTTATCATCATAAATCTATTTAGTTCCCCGTTTGATCACTGCAGTAACCAAGATCTGGCCACATAAACCTAGATCTTCTCTATTAGTTGTGTTCTACTTCTATATTTGGCAGTAATATTACTTTCTTAATTTCTTTAAAAGGACTCTGGACTAGTCCTCACTTTTGCTCACAGTTTGATCTTCAAACATAACATAGGTTTTTCTTCACAAATACAATGATATATGCATACAGCGGTTTTTCTTCACAAATACATGATATATGCATACAGTTCTTCCATTTCCCAAGGTAGATCTCTTGAGGTTGACGGATAGTAGTAGACCTGTACTTCATCAAACAAGATTTGTGTTTTCAACTTGTTCTTTTTCTAGAAGAGGCAAGAGTAAAAAAAGTATCAGTCCATTTACTGCCCTTCTTCCTTCCCTTTTTAGCATTCCCGTTCCATATCCAGTTATTCACACTCAGTTCTCTTTGCTGCATATGTGTTCCGTTCCTATTCCCGTTTCTGTTCGTCAGATCGACCATGCATATCTCCTTTATTTGGTCAACTCATACTATCTTGAAAGCGAGCTGATCCTTAAGCTTGAGCCCCATGCAGGTTCAGTCATGGGCATGTTCACTAGAGATGCTTCAGTGAAAGCCCCTCATATGTTGGTCTATATGGTACTGTTCCATTCGTTACTGTTCCATTGGAGGAAGCGCGGTAGCTGATCGATGCTCGAGATCTAATCTTATCTTTCTTGAGTCCCGTGTAGAGCCACTCGATTAACGGTCTGACACTCCCGAACACTGACAAAAACGTCAAGCTGTAAGCTTTTCCTTCACACGTCATATCAAGCATCTCAGCATCGCATGCAATATTATGGAGTATATGAGCGTCAGTGCTTTGATCCATGCATGTGCGTAACCTGCATAAACCAATGTGCAGTGCATTTAACTGCATGCAGGACAGCAGGAGCATTTCATTTCATAGTTTCTTTTTTCGCAAGAAGATTTTGCCCCGTACCTGGACAGTTCTTGTCTGTCAGCTTTTCTGGATTTGAAGTGGTCGTAACAACTGCATATAGTGCCTTCTTCTTTCCTTTTCTTATGCGCCAAAGGCTGTTCTTAGTTTCCAGTTCCGTCTTAATGTCTCTGGTTTTTTCTCTGACCATTTTTCGCAGATCCCCCCACCCCACCTTTCCGGTGACTCCATATATATATAGTGGCTAAATTTATGATTTTATCCTTGTTGATATTAGGCGATTCATTTATATAGTTCTCCATCCAGTAAATAAATATTTGATGCCCTAACAAGATTCGGCCGAACTTTTGAAAAATTACCTGTAAATAATTTTTTAAATATTTGGTTAGAAGCATTAAAATATGGATTTGTTTTGAAAAGTAAATATGTTTGTCAGATCTGTAAATATATTTGAACAAAAACAGTGAAAACTCAGTGACATCAATTACTTTTGACACTGGACAAAGTACTACATGTATGCACCTTCTTAGTCACAAATAAAACATATCATATTTTTAAAACTTTGACTACCTATCAACGTTTTTAAAATTATTTAATTTTGAAACGTGAAAAATAATATGTGAAGTTCGTTGTGAACATTAATTCCATGATACAATAAATTTGGAGATTTTATATATTTTAACACAGAACAATGGTGAAACTGTACTTAGCTTTACAGACCATGTCAAAACATCAAACATTTTTGACATTGGAGTGTATAGTTTGTTTTGTAAGAGTGTGGACATAAGTAGCAGGCAAAGGGCAAACGTATATATGGAAATATACTTGTAGATAATATCATCAAAATGTCATGGAAATATGTAGTATATATGTGTCCTAACTAGACAGATAGATAGTAGATAATGTGGAGAGACACATGGTTAGCCCCTTGCCTAACCAATAATGACACTAATACATGCAGTTTAAACAAACAGGCCTAATGCATGTCCTCACGACCATAGAGGAGCATTCCACAAGAGGAACTCCAATCAATGGCATACGTGTTATAGTACTCCCCCGGTAAAAATAGTTACCTTTTAGACATTTGCAGGGTTTTTTTTCTTTATTCACTATTTCTGTTATAATATTTTTATAAAATTGTAAAAAAATATGAGTTTATGAAAGTATTTTCTGCACAAATATACATGTTTGTTTTCATGTTTCCAAATTAAATATTTTGAAAGTTAATTATAGCTAACGCTTCAATACTTTTATGTTGCCATGCAATGCATTCATGGTTGGAGCAAGTATGAGTGTACCCAATGTTGAAAACTACCTTATAAAATGGTGTTTCAGGAAGAGGATTTATATGCAGTCTTACGGTCTTACTTCACCCTTTTTGCAAGAACATTACTTATTTAGACCCTACACCCAGGATAGTGTAAATGTTCTGCCACTATGACCAGAAGGATTAGTAAAGAGCCAATGAAAAATTTTAGTTCCCAGAATTGATTTTAAAAATAAATTAGATTGTTTGTTCTCATTACAGGAAACACCCCTTGATTCTTGGAATATATTGTCAAATTAAATCAAATTGTTTATTTGTCTTAGAATCCTGGTGTTCTTTTTTTGGTATGTTTACGTTGATAATGCAAAATCCCCCCTCCCCGGGCCCCCCTCTTGCACACACACTTAGTAGCTATATTATGCCATATATGAATTCTGAAATATTTTGAGAATATGGGTTAGCATACATAAGAATATAAATATATGGAAACTATTGGCAATTGAAAATAAGAAGAAAATCCACACAATGAATCAAATAGGGTTAAGTTACATTAGCTTCTCTTCCATCCACTCAGTATATATATACACACACAAATTGTGAACCTATATGAATCCATAGGTTAGACATATATTGTTTCTGTAATTTATTGCACCAATATTTAAGTTATTACAATATATTACTATTTAAAATGAAATGGCAGGAAACTTAAAGAATAAATTGCCATACATATTGTCTAAATCAACTTGATAGGGTTGGACCAGAACTGGTATTAGACATGAAATCTTGTACATAGAAAATAATTAGGCATAGTTTTTTTAGAACATCTAGGAGCTAGATAATTTGACCTCGATTATGTCCAGTAAGCACTCCTTTGAAAGGTTGACATTTCTGCCCTTTTATGTCTGAGTTTGACAGGCTTAGACAAGGCTGGTATATCATTATATATCCAATTTATGAATCAAATTAAGAATTGTGTGTGTTCATTGAATTATGCTAAATATATACTCAATGGATAAAAAATATTTGGTACCTGTGGTTGTCAGGGGCATTGTCCATTTTAGTTTATACAGTAATATATAGGTGCTGAAAATACAGATAGACTTCTTCTATTTTTTTTTCTCCAGGTCAGAGGATTAATAGGTGTTTACCATTAGCTAACAATGTTGCAAGCATCAACTTGTTTCGTTCTCAAAAGGAGGAAAAACGATGGTTATCATCTGATATCATAAACTTAAAATTTTTGGCCAGCCAGTGGGATTCTCTATTGAATTTCAGTCTGGCCTAATTTATCCATTGGAGGTTTAACATACCTCACTACTTAAGTTCCTCACAGCATTATGAGGATTATCTAGATATTTTCCACCTCTACCATGGTTTTCTAGTCCCAGCGAATTGAATTTAGTATCTGACCATGACACAATGAAATAATAAATGCAATAAGAACAAATGTATATATAATATATGTCACAAGGTTTATAAAGCTAGCTTTTATTTGCTGAAATCACAAAATCTCCCTAACAAAGAAATTTGGTGGCCAAGTAGTGGGATTTTCTTGTACATAGTTGCAAAAAGATTTTTTTTAAAAAAAATTATACCAGTTCACAAGTACAACTAGCTGTTATGGCTACACGTAGGGCCTAGCATCAGTTGCTGTGCTGCACCTGCACCTGCACGCCTAGACTGAACCCTCGCTCAAATTTCGGTTGCTATGCCGCAGCATAAGGAGCGCCTCCACTGCCGCCATGCCCTGATGTCCTGCGTAGCACCATCGGCCCTAGGACACACAACATGGCATCCACTGTTGTGTTCACACCCAGATTTGGATCACGATGGGACTTATGCGTGGAGGTGGTCTCCCTCTATCACCATTTTTTATCCTGAAAAAGTTACGGCCTTTTCTTTATCGCTTTCATTGGATTGGTAAATTAAAACTAAGGGATGAGTAAGGCATGGTGATGGCCAGGAGATTAAAGTGAAGGGAAAACTTGCGTGATTTAGACAATAAATGTGTATATCCACCTTTACGTGCATTAAATATTAGAGGTCAATTTAGTACGCTCGGCTAAAAAATATATATCCAACAATTGTTAAGTTAACAGAATATTTCTATGTCGTGCTGACATTAATTTGGAGTGGAGATTGATTTTGTTTCCTTATGAAGACGAGATGTAACTAAATTCTCAAACACAAACATGAATTATGTGATAGCCTAGGGCTTAATAAGATTGATAAGAATACTCGTATCAATAAGTTGCAACTTCTTTTCTGTAAGCTCAAGACTTGTGTTGGTCTCTGGGGACATTCTTGAGATCCTAGAGAGCTGCCAGGCGTAGGCGTGCCCGGCCTAGGGGAGACGGGACATTACAAATTAATTCTGTTTATTAGAATATTACCAAAGAAACGTTCTTAATTAATTAATTGCCAATGCTGCAAGTATTTTATTTTTGAAGCAAACCAGCATATACACTATATATGCATGATTAAACAAATGTTAGTTCAGTCTGAAAAAAAAGAAATTAAGGAGCATGATTCAGTCCTTATCATTCTATGTTTCATGTGTACACGGACAAAGAACATAAAAAGAGAGCATTAAGACAAAGGATCATATGACGTTGTTCAATAACTCAACAAGTTCTATATGCTTATATGCTGTATGTTTTTCTCTGGATTTACCGTTCTTTGTGAAATATCTTTATTTTTTATAACTGATTTTCTGAACATAATTTTACAAGGCTTGCTTATTCAAACCATCCACTGATAGTTTCAATTTTATTGTGACAACAGCATGTACAAAACACTCGAGAGATACCGCAGCTCCAATTACAGCACACAGGAAGTAAAAACTCCACTGGACAGTGAAGTAAGCTTTATCAGTTCTTAACATCCTTTTTTCTCTGCATGATGCATCGGTAATTCATTTTTGTGAGGATATAAAGCATTTTTAATTTTGTATTGTTGTATACGGAGTACACAAGAATAATAAATTATAGTGATTCTGTTGGTCTCTTCCAGTGAAACAGAAACAATGAATTAACCAAACCTACTTTCTCACCAATCAAGGCTCGGTGGGATTATATTCATGTAATTTTGAACATATGGTTGTGCAGATATATGTAGGATTGTTCCTAGGCATCAATATACACAACCATACGATCACGTTCTATTTGATTGTGTGCAGTGTCGTTGTTTGTAACTTGAGGTACATTCAAGAAACTACGTATTTCCCAGAGAACTGAATGTTAGCTCATTTGGTTAGGATTAGCGACGGGGGATCCTGTCTACTCAGTTTTGAGTCCGACAAGATTAGTAAATTGCAGGGAAAACGAGATAGCTGACCATATTAATTTTGAGGCAGCAAGCTGACGGGCTCAGCCTTTGTATATTGGGCTGTCAGTAGAGATTGGCCTGGGGCGTTTTCCTTGGATTGTGTGGCGTGAGCTGCTCGATAACTGGGCCACACACATACAAGCCCACCTCTCTCTCTTCCTTCGCTGAGCCCGTCATATACAAGCACGGCCCATGTATCTTCCTGCAAGGACAGTTGCATTTGCTTTTTTCCATCCACCAAAAATACAAATTTTATATCTCAAGAACCACATTATAAAATTGATAAGTTTACGAAATTTTGGGCCAGTTTCGCAAAATAATAATCTTTTACATGAATGAATAATACTTGATTTGGTAGCATAGATGCTAACCTTCTCAATTTCTCCATTATACAAATAGTCATGTATTCTGAATGCTGCCTACATCCTGATCATTTTGGTACAATTTCTTTTGTACAAACTAGACGCAGCTTTTGGTATACAGACCTTGAACTTTGTATTTTCCCTTCCCTAAACATGCTTTCACTTTTGACTTACTATGTTTTGTTGTGTTCTTCTTGTTAAAACTAGATCAACTACCAGGATTACCTGAAGTTGAAGACCAGAGTTGATTTTCTTCAGACTACACAAAGGTACCCTTCAAAGATGATACTGATAGTTTGTTTCAGCTGTGCTACAATTTTGTTAATGGGCCTGTGATGTATGAGATTTGGTACCTTTGTGTAGAAATATTCTTGGTGAGGATCTGGGTCCACTTAGCATGAAGGAGCTTGAGCAGCTTGAGAACCAAATAGAGATATCCCTGAAACATATCAGGACAAGAAAGGTAGAAAACCTGGCTAGTGCCAGTTTGTACATTTATATACACTGTTTGGCTTGCTTATTACGAGATTTGATATGTCTGCAGAATCAAATGTTGCTTGATCAGCTCTTTGATCTGAAAAGTAAGGTAATAATGATGAGTTCCGATTACCTTTTGTCTAATTTATTTCTTTTTCCTTGCATTCACATTA